>MU842993.1:0-79038 GCA_030867305.1 Colletotrichum zoysiae | reverse complement strand
CCCCCCCCCCCCCCCCCCCCCCCCCCCGACGGCGGCAATGCTCATTCAAGGCAGGGAGCGGCTGCTTTTTTGCCGGGTTCACCGAGAGACGATTGCCACCGCGGTTTGCACACACACGCACACACACACACACACACACACAAAAACCTCCATTCTACAAGACATGTATCCCGAACCGTATACAAAAAAAAAACAATGACCTCTGTCCAAGGTTCGGCTGTCGTTCCATCTTGTTGCACGTTGAGAGAGGGCGGCGCGAACAACCCTTTTCACGGCCAAGGTTTTTGTCGCATGCGCGTGCGTGCGCGCGTGCGAGGGGTCGAGCCAAACCGCCGGTCCAAGTGCAGGTGAGCGCGCCCTTTCCCGGCCTGCTTGTTGCGTTTATGGACGAGTCGTCGATGGCATTGCTGCAGCAGAGAGAGAGAGAGAGAGAGAGAGCGAGAGAGATCTCGTAGAGACCCAAACCAATGTACTTTGGTTGAAGCGCAGCAAAACCACCGACAAACACCGCACTCCAACGGTGGATGGACGTGACGTGACGATCGAGCCCGGGCCTGGACCTGTTTGAGAAGGGCATAGTGTGCCGACCACGACAATGGGAGAAATCACCCACCCTCCCCAGCCGTGGCGATGAATGAATGACTAAGTGGCAGGATGCTACCCTCGACACGAGCAGGGTAAAGTGAGGTTCGGTGCGGCTAGGCGGAGGGAAACAAGATATGTGGAATAGAGTTATCTGCCTGCACACCCCGATCAATTACTCGGTGAGCAGGGCCAACAAGGCGGTCCCGCGGGCAGAATATAGTAAACTACAAACATCGCAGATCGAAACGGGGCTCAGTCGCTGAACACGGGCTCAGTCGCTGAACAACCCCCCCCCGGTCGCCTTACCACGACCTTGTTCCCTTCCCTCTCGGCCTTCTGTTCACGTTGGCTACATTGTCGAGTCTTGTCGGTAGGCGCAGATAGTCATGACCAGCAGTGTGGCTGGCGGCCCTCGTGGATAATCCGAGTGAGTGTTGCAGTTGGCAGCGTCGCAAATGATGTGCCCCCCCCCCCCCGTTTGTTTGCTTCACCTTTCTACCCTGTCCCGTCTCTCTCTCTCACCTTGTACCAAATACACCAGTCATGGGTTGGGCTATATAGTCTGTACGCACAGTTACACTGCACCTTTGCGTCCTCAGCAGCAACACATGCAGAACCGTCTGGTAGCTTGACTGGATCCTAGGACTCGCTGCGGTGCCTGCCCATGGCCTTGCGTATCCGTGCCCTGTTTAGGTACTTTCTCCTCCTGACTGACACGCGTGTACTTCGTCCCGTTTAGCTGCGGTGCCCATATTGAGATGGATCGATGCGGGCGAGCCTAATACCAACGTCCGCCTCAGAGTCTCTTGGGTTCATCTGCGGCACCGGCCACGACCGTTGGTCGTCGCACCTCGTCGACATACACACACGCACACACACACGCGCGCGCGCGCAGTCGTATGCCTTCTTGCTAATTCGGCAAGCAGTGATGACTTTGCGGAAAATACAGATTGCCAGCGGATACACCGCCAGGTAAGGTATCCATACCACGCTTGGCACAGCTCAGGGACGGGACTCCCCACATACCTTAGTGAGAAGCAGGCCGTCACGGCTTGGTCATTCTCGGCTTAGCGTTCATGTGTGCAGACGCACTAGACAGGGGGCGTCTTAAAGCACTCTCTCTCTGTCCACTGCAGGCAGTGTACACTACAGGAAAAAAGACAACGACTTGTGTGCCACGAGCTGGAAGCCACGAGCTGGAAGCCCCAAGCTTCCTCCCCCCTCTTCGCTGTTGGAGTCTGCGAAGGCACCGTCTTCTCTCTCTCTCTCTCTCTCTCTCTCTCTGTCTCTCCAAGCGCGTAGCTCTCCCTGGCCCCAATGAGGCGCGTAGCACACCTCGGGCCCAATCTTGTACTAGTTTAGACGCATCCCCCTGCAAAGACTAGGTTAGGTGCGGTTCCCAACCCGTATACGGATACTTGTGGGCGACATTGCTCGACAATGCAAGGGCCCGGGTGATCCACGCTGATTGCCGCGATTGCAGTTCCTTTTGTGGGCTCTTTGGCATTGTGATATGAAGGTGAAAAGGAAAGGAGCGCCAGAGGGACAGGAAGAAAGGAAGGAAGAAAGAAACCAGTCGCTGCAACGAGACCAGGGGATATGCTTGAGTGCCTCGAGAAGGGGCTCAAACTTGGGGACCGTGTTGCTGGGTTGTGGAGACGTACAGAGGAGACTGCCGGCGAATAGGAATGACGAGGAACAGGGGCGGGGAAATGGTTCAAATGAAAATGAAAGTAGAGGAGAAAGCAAAAGGAATGACCAAGGCTTGCGCGTCTATGTACTAACATGACGGAGAAGAAAAGAAAAGGCAAAGACTAACGAGGCCCGTCCCAAAAAGGGTCAACGGGTAATCCGAACTGGTACTTACGAACAGGTGAGGTAGGTAGGTAGGTAGGTACTGTGTAGATGGAGGGGAGAGAACTGGGCAGTGGGCCAATGTCTCGCCGTGGAGAGAGACATTGCCAATTTGTAGCAGAAGCGGCAAAAAACAATCAATGGATCGGGGCGCTGACGAAAGAATGCAGGCCGTAACCATTGAACGTTTGGGGATTGACGACTGTTGGTTTGTCTGTCGGTGCCAGAGCAGGCAAGCAAGCAAGCAAGCAAGGTGTCGGAAGAGGATGTAAAATGTCCAGCGTCGAGTTGTCGAATGCCCTGGATATTCCACTGGCATTACTTACTTACGGGTAGTCCGGGGACACACACGTTCCTGGAAAAACAAAGGTACCGAGGCGTGGTCGTACCGGTGCTTACCGGCGTGCCTTGGCCTGCTCACCGGGTGATGTGTGTATCGTTGTCAAGTGAGACAGACCCGTGACTGGGGTTGCGATTCCCATGGGGGCGCTGCTCCTCCACGATCTTCCGGCGAGGACGGATAGTGATCGTCGGCCGTGATGTGCCTCTTGGCCGTTGGATCCGTGATGCGTGTCGGGTGGGTGTTGCTTGCAAGTCTTTCAAAACTGCCGACAGCGCCCCGGTGGCCAAGGCCAGGCAGGCACAAGCTGGAATGGCCTCAGACAGAGCGAGCCGAAGCAAGCAAGCCATCCCAGGTACAGATGACAAGCAGAGCCTGAAGCGAGAGAGAGGGTGCTTCAGACATTCGGGGTCCGGCTTCGAGGATTGGCTCTGACCCTGAGCCCGGCATTGACCCCTCGGGTTGTCGTTTCCTGTCGGCTACCAAGCCCAGTATGGCTAGGTATGGTGTGAAGCGCAAGAGTACGTACCGTGGTACTACCGGTGGCATGGAAGGTCAACAGTTGGAGTGTACGATGTGTATACTGCGTAGGTATTATGTACGAAGTAGGTAGTTAGTATAGGTAGGAGAAGTGAATGAGGCGAGGTACCACCACGCTTGCACCACGCGCCACCGGTCGTTCGACCTCCTCATATGCTGCGAGCGCTCTCTCTCATAGCTAGCCGCGAGACTGGCGTCAAGTCAGTCGGTCGCTGACCCGAAGGGCCTTGCTTCGGTGGTTGTTCAAGGTTGCAACTGTGTATCACGTTAGCACCCATGATGCGGCCCTTTGGTCCATGTTGACCGCTTTCCACACCGCCGACAAGATAGGTCGGTACCTTACAACTGCCGCCCGCCAGGGTTTTTTTTTGTTTTGTGTGTGCTTGCATCAGGGACAGGGCCTCGCGGAACAGGGTCCTGGGCAGGGTGCAACAGCACCGCTGCAATGATGCTAATGGATGGCGAGAGGTCAAGTCACCTTGCGGCTTGGCTGCGGAGAAGAGAGAGTGGTGGTGGTGGTGGTGCCGTGGAAGTTTATGGGAGGGAAACGTTCTATACGCACACAGCCAGTGCCCATCCATCATCCAGGCAATATAGACGAGGCGAAAGTCAAAAAGCAGCGGAGGCAAAAAAGAAAAAGCAGAAAAGGCAGATGAGGCAGAAGAGACAGAAGCAGATGCAGAGAGACACGGGGGATGAGGCAGGCAGGTGCGCCGTGCAACAGATGGGAGGGAGAATTCGACGAGGCACGCCCCCCTGACACCTCCCCCCCCCACACCCCCTTCCCCTCCTGGTCCCGCATCCCATCACCCATAGCTATTTTGGTACTTGATAGGTACCTGGGGGCTCACATACGCCGTGCGTAAAACGCAGGCGACCAAGTACATACAGGTACATATCCATGCGTACAGTGAGGGCAGGGGAGAAAAAGTCGTCTCTCCCAAAAGGAAGGGACCCCCATTTTGGCCAGGTGCCCACTTCTGCCCGCTGGCCTCTCTTTCCCTTCTGGTTTCCCTTCCCTTCCCTTCCCTTGCCCTGCCTGCCTGCCTGCCGTGCCGTTTTTTGCTATGCTATGCTACCTACCTATGCTATGTATGCTATTCTCTTGCATTAGGTGCCTATACCAGGCTGTCCCCTAGCAAGAGACGTACCAAAGTTCGTGAGCGACGGCAGTTTGTAGTTGCATTGCCAATGTCACTGAGCGCGCCGAACGACCAAAGTAGGGTATTCGTACGTTGCGCGCGTTGTGTTGCGACATCCTGGTTGTGTTGGCTGGCTTGGGCCGGGCTACCAGTATTGTATTGTATGTATTGGTAGCGGCAGCGATGTTGTACCTTGGTGGTCGGGGTTGGTGAATGGGTACCTCAAGGCTCGCTCACCTCTTGACTTACACCGGGACCATGTGCGTTGTCTCTTTGGCCCCGGAGGGGGTGGGTGGGGGTTTATATCGATATCGATCCATCATCTCTACAAGAGCAACGGGAATAAGGACGACGACGACGACAATAGCGACAACAGCGACAATGACAGAACAGACAGAAATGGGCGAGTAAACAAGTCAATTCCATCAAACTCACCACATGTGTCGAATCTAGGTAGACTTTGTACGAATAAATAGATGCAGGCAGAGTCAAGTTGTCAGTCATTGCAATCGGTCAGGTACCTACCTACCTAGGTAAGGTGGGTAGGTAGGTAGGTAGGGAAGCTACTACCTTTTGCACCTTGTTTTGGAGTCCATGTCCATGCCTACTACGTGGTGGTACCTACCTACCTACCTACCTAGGTATCCGTACCAGTAGTAGGTATGCTTCCTCTTGCCGGTCCCTTCTCTCCCCTTTCCCTTCTCTCCCCTTTCCCTTCCACAACTGCCTCCCACTTTCTCTAGATCCACACCCGCTCTCGCCCGTCTTTCTCGTCCAATCCCCTCCGCCGTGCTCCTTCTCTTTTTTTCCCTTTTCTACATAGGTACATACGCCCTCTCCCTGCTCTGCTCTCTCCTTCTCCACCGTGCATCTCGCCGCCCTGCAGACTAGGTCCATCCTCTCTTCTCTCTCTCTCTCTCTCTCTTCGACTTCAACACTCCTCAAAAACACACCAAACATATGACAGATATGTACTCCGTATACACAGCAGAAATGCGTAGAGGGCGAACGTGACGTGTTGACCCTGCACGGCGGATTGGCAGGAAAGCAAGCCCTCTGTCTGTTCTTGAACTCGTAGGTCCGTCCTCACGATGGGTCGACAACTCTGGCCCGTTGGACTGACTGACTGGTGGATTGACGGATATTTTATATATTTCCAATTAGTAGTCTACATAGTAGTTGGTTGGTACGGTACTACCTAGCCACGACATAGGTACTCAAGGTATGTATACAATGATTGCATTCGTACCGGCGTTAATTAAAAGAATAATGCAATCCCAGTCGGTCGTCTCTTTCGCTGAGTTCCCCATCGCGTCCGTCATTCATTCACTCACAGTCTCACTCACATCCGTCCACTACCACCACACCATCTTATTGCTGCGCGCGCGCCCTCTTTCTCGCCTGGGTGGCCCTAGGTATTGTACCTTAGGTACTGTGTAGGTACTCCGCAAGTACTTACCCACCCTCCCAGGTACCTGGTGTACCTGCCTACCTATCTAGGTACTTCGTAGTTTACCTACCTATGTACTTTCCTGGTAGGTACCCCAGCCCTGCCTTGCTCTTGCAACCTCCGCCCTCATCCTCGTCCTCCCTCCCTCTCCCTCTGCACGACCTCCACAACCATCTCACTTTCTCCTCCTCCTCACTCACCCGGTCGCGTGTTCTGGGTCTCTCCGTGGGCGACGCCGACCTTCCCTTCTCCCCTCTTCTTCGCACCGAACAACTTCACATGGGGACGGCGTGGGTAGTAATAGTTCAAGAAGAAGAATAACAATCTTCAACTACACGGTACCCCCGACCACCGAATCTCTGCATCTCTCTCTATTCTACCCGACTTCTCTCGTCCGTCTCCCGTTTCAGCCACCCCAGTCGACCACAGGCAAAAATAGGCTCCACGCTTAAATAGCGTCAATCCTGAGCCCACCAGAACCTAAATCAACTGGCACTGATCGAGCAAAGCCCATCTCTAGAGGCTCCACCACGCCCAACGATCCCGTCTGCTGCCGTAACCCATTGCTCACTTCACCCTCCCTCGCACACGCACGCACTCACACCACCCACCCACACACACCCACACACACACACACACACGCCCATTGTCTGCCTGCCTGCCTGCCTTCCCTGCCTGCCCACCTGCCTGCCTGCCTCACCTACTTACCTTACCTCATTCACTACCACCTCTTCCGCCTCTCTTCCTCCTCCTTCACCAACACCACAACCCACGACGCTTTTTCCTCGTCGTCGTGCGTGTTCCCCTCGCCCCCGCGCGCCCTTTTGAAGAGTCGTCCTCGTCCATCGTCCGCCCTACCACATTTTGTAGACGACTACCAATAGCGACACATTGCACAACAACGATTCCGCCGTACGCGTACCATCGTCCCAATTTCGAAGCCCCCCTCGGCTCGCTTTGTCTCGACCTGCGGCTTTCCACGCCCACCCTCCACCCTCTGGAATTTCCGCCGCTCCTGGACGAATACTCCCAAATACCACAACAACCCACCATCCACAGCCACCTCGCGCCGTGGCTTTCCACCGTCTTCCTGCCCTCTTTTCGAGTCTTTTTCCATTTGATTTCTCTCTTGCCAACTTGGTGTGTTGCCGCGACAAAGACCACGCACCGTCTACTTGCTACTGCACAGGCGCTCGGTTCCCTTGATCGACTCCACGTAATCCCGGCGACGAAAAACACGAGACGAGACCGCCGAACCACCTTGCCTCGCCTCGCCTCACCTCGCCATCCTCCCCTTCACCACCACCGCTCAACCAAAACACCAAAAGGAATATCCACGGCATCGTTGCCTCATTCGCCATCCCTCACCACTACGAGCCTCTCCCCGCTTGAGACTTCCGAACCCCTTGTTTGATGCTTCTTGTCGCAAGTTATTAGCCATCTTCCAGACAGTCGACGACACGTGCCTCGTTGCCCGACTTCACTACACCTCGTCAGCGACCTTTATTTTTTATTCTCCACAGACCTGGTTACCGAGCGAGCGAGCGAGCGAGCTAGCGAACGCACCTCAGATCCTCACGCACTTCCCGCCCGACAGCGGCTCTTGTCTCAGCAGCTGCCCGACGGTCGGTCCCTGGTCCATTCACGATCAAAGCTATCGGTTTAGGAAGACGTGCTGTCAGGGGACTTGTGTAAACCCTGTGGAAAGCGGCCATGGCCGCAAACATGCAGCACATGGCGGGCGCGGCGGGGATGATGCAGCAGCAGCAGCAACCGCGCCCCAGGCCCTCCCCGGTTCAGTTGAACCAGTTTCTCTACAATACCATGCTTGCCCAGCAGCAGCCGCATACAGGCTGGCAAGCCGGCGTCGCCATCCAAGAACGCATGATCAAGTGCCACAGCTTGTATGCTCCAATCCGTCTTCTGCCGTACATGTGCTCGACGTAGCTGACTATTCCACCCAGGATCACCAACATCGGCCTTGCCGTAACCAACATCGATTTCATGAAGGCGGCAGAAGTGGGCGTCAACTTTGAGCGCGAGGCATTTAACAAGTCACAAGATAAGGTAAAGTTTCAAGCCGCGTCCACTCCCATGTGCTGCGGGTAGGAAGCTGACGGCAGACACAGGCTTCATACGAGGCGCAGATGACCAACAAGACGAACGAATTTTTCAGACGGCGACAAGCAAACGAGCAGAACCTCACCAACAACCTCCAAGCACAGGCAGCCGCACAGGCTCAACAACAGCTGATGATGAACCAGAATGCTGCTATGCAGAACCAGATGGGCCGGGGAATGGGCCAGAACCAGCAGCAAGGGTTCCAGCACCTGCAACACCAGATGCAAGCGTCTCAAATCCCTCAACAGGGCCAGATGGGCGTCAACATGGGCAATCAGGGCGGTCAGCCGATCGGGCCTAACCAGCAAATGTTCCAGATGCCCGGTGGACAGGTCAGGCCCCAAAACGGTATGCCGGCCGACGCGTCGAGCCTCACGCCGCACGACCAGCAAAAGGTCTTGGAGCTTGCCCATAAGATGGCTGCTGCGTGCCCCGAGCCTCAGAAGAACCACTACCGCAACATTGTGCAGACCCGGTTTGCTCAGAGGGCCCAGGAGTATACCGCTCAAGGGAAGGATCCGGTCCTCATTTGGTTCCAACACCAAGCCTTCCAAGGTCTCTCTAAGAGCGCGGCCTTGGCGAGACAGCGGCAGCAGCAACAGCAGCAGCAGCAGCAGGGAGGCATCCCCCCCAACATGAACCAGGCTCAAGCCCAGGCGCTTATGCAAGCCGGCAGAGGGCAGATGAACCCTGCCCTGATGAACGCCGCGGGCATGCAATCTGCCAACGGCGACTTTGGTCAGTTCAACACCATGGAGAGCATAATGAACCAGCAAAAAGCCGGCATACTCGCCCAAGAGCAGGGGCAAATGGTCGTTCCCGCCAGCAACGGCCCGGCCCGCAATGCCACTCCGCAACCCATCGCCGGTGCGCAAGGTCCAGGGATGCCCAACCAGGCCGGACAGAACCAGACGCCTCGGCCCAATCAAGCTCAACAGCAGCTAAGCATGCAGCAGGCGCAGCAGTTGAAGATGGAGCAGCAGCAATCACAACAAGCGGCGCAGATGCGAGCACAGCAGCAGGCCAGACAATTACAGGGTCAACCGAACGGCCTTGGCGGCGCTCCTCCTTCCCAGAGTCCGGGCATGAACACCCTGAATACCCCCATGCGCCGCCCCCCAAGTGCCATGAACCCTATGGAAGGTCAGGGAGGAGCCCAGGCCAACGGCCCTTTCGCCGGTACTCTCGACCCTCGGTTCAACCAGGGGAACCAGAGGCCGATGGCCGGTGGCGGCAACATGAACCTCAACAACAACCCTGTTTTCCACAACATGATGGCGAGCATGAACCCGGAGCAAAGGCAGGCTGTCCACGGGCTGCCACCCGACAAACTCCACGAGGTCATGACCAAGTGGCAGGAGCAGCAGCGCAAGATGCAGATGAACGCCATGGCACAGGTCGGAACTACTCCAGGCCAGATGCAAGGCCGTCCCGGGCAGATGGGTCAGTTTAACATGCCCAACGGCAACCAGTTTATGCCAAACGGCATGATGCCGCAACAGGCGCAACCGGGTGCCCCCACAAATCATCAGCAAGTCATTGCGCAGCAGCAGCAGATGCTGGCTAGGTTAAGAAACCAGGGCACACCTGTGGCGCCCGCGCACCAGGTCATGATGGACAGCATGGATCTCCCGCCGCCAGTTCTCGCGCAATTAGGAAACCAGCTCCATGCTCCTCCCGAGGTGCGTAAGTGGAAGGATCTCAGGCAATGGCTTGCACAGAACCCCGTCCAGCCCCAGCTACAACAGCACCTCGAGAGGATCCAGAGGTCGCAGTTTGCAACGTACATGCAAAGGCAAATGGAGAAGCGTAACCGGGAGCAGCAAGCAGCGGCGGCGGCGGGACAACAGCAGCAGCAGCAGCAGCAGCAGCAACAACAACAACAAATGTCGCAACAACAACAGCAGCAGGCCCAGCAAGGACAGCAGCCACAACAGCTTATGCCGCAGCAGCAACAGCAACAGCAACAGCAGCCGCCTCAGCCGCAGCTGCAGCAGAGCGTCATGCAGGTGGGCAACGGCGTCCCGAATCAGCAGCAGCCTAACCAGCCAGGCATGCCTTCAAACTTGCCTCCTATTCCGGCTCACATGATCCAAGTGACACCGACCGACATCATGAACGCTCGCAAAGCGAACCCCAAGATTGCAAGTCTCACAGATGACCAGTTGAGGCAATTCATTATCCAGATCAAGCAACGGCAGATGACCCAAGCCATGCAGAAAGAAGTGGCACTGCGTCAAGCCCAAGCGCAGGGTAACCAAGGACCTGGAGTCCAAAACGTCCCTATGCCCACGTCTCAACCGCCTCAGATGCCACAGCAGTCTGCCCAACCGGCAAGCGTCACTCCTACGCCTGTCCAGGCGGTACAGCCAGCCCCGCCGAAGCAGCAGAGTATGACTCCTGACCAAAAGGCCGTTACCAACGCTGCGGCGGCGAAGAACAACCAGCGCCCCGCTCCGAACAGCAACCAACAGCAGCCGCCTAACCCCTCGCCGGCAACTCAGCAGAAGAACCTCAAGCGCCCCAGCACCGACGAGCCCGCCGATGTTCCTCAGACAGCTACGCAACAGCCTCAGAGGCCTGCAGCCGTTCCCGGGCAGATGCGCCCCTTCCCAAACTTTACGCCTGAGCAGATTGCGAGTATGACTCCTGAGCAGAAGGCCAAGTACGAGGCCATGAAGACCCGCCAGCAGGCCATGCTAGCGGGTGTCGCGCCGACTGAGAATGATTTTGATAAGCTCAGACGGATTGGCCAGGAAGAGCAGAGGTTGATGATGACGGAACACATGCCCGACATTCCCATGTCGCCGGAGCAGCGCCAAGAGACATGCGCCAAGCTGATGAAGATTGTGGTGGATATGGGCAAGATTGGAAAGGCCCTTGGCCGGTGGTACGCCGCGACTCGTGACGATGCGCGCGCCAAGAGCTACTTCCGAGCTGTGAGTATACGCGTCGACCTGATGCTTGGGTTCCCACTAACGTTTTCGACAGCGTCTCCGGATGATTAGACAATTCACCGACGGCGAGGCCATGACTAACCCCAAGCCCGTCTTCAGTGTGCGGCCTGCCCAGATTGACGAGGTCCGTCGGCTGCTCGAGAGTATGGCGCGCGATTGCGCCAACCTCGGCAAGAAGGCCGCCGTGCAGCCTCAGCAAGGTCAACCCTCGGCGTCAAACCAAGCAGGGGCTGCTAGTGGCCAGGGCGGCCAGCCACTTCCTCTGAGCATGGCCAACATGGCCAACTTGGAGAAGCAGACACAGAACATGAACAGCAACATGCATAGCCGGTCCAACAGCAAGAGCGGCCCCCCGGCGGCACCGACAACGAGCCAGCCACCCTTCCCCTTTGGCGCAAGCTCCCCGCACGGCGAACCCATTCACTTCTCGAAGCCCAAGGTCACCAAGGAGAACCTGCAGCTACCGGCACGGAAAAAGGCCAAGACTGGCACGCAGCCGACGCCGCCGCAGCAACCGAACCACGCCACCCCGTCGCCTCAGATCAGCAAGTCGGGATCGCCGGAGCTCAAGAGACAGCCTGCGCCGGAACCCAAGGCGCCGCCGAAGCCCATGTTCTTGTGTCCAGAGGCAGACTGCGAGATGGCGATCACGGGGTTCGCTTCGGACCAGGCGCGCCAGGCGCACATTCAAGAGGAGCACGTCAAGCCTGCGGAAGACCCGATGAAGTACATGCAGGAAAGCCTTGCTCAATCCCTGGGGCTGGACGCGAACAGCCAGGTCAAGATGGAGCCCCAGACGGCGCAACCAATGGGGCAAAGCCTTTCGAGGCAGGGACAGACGCCGGCAAGCAACACGGGCGCGACGCCCATGTCTCGCGACGCCTCGATGCAGCGCAGCGGCAGCAAGATGGGAGGCAAGGCACAGGACAACAAGCTCGCGGTGGGCAAGATGGAGAGCACGCCAAAGATGGAGAACAAACAGCCGGAGATGGCTGCACCGGCAGCGCCGATGGACGGGTGGGCGACGACAATCGACCCGCAAAGCCTCTTCACCAACTTGGGCAAGTTCGAATTCGGCGCCAACGGCGTCATCAGCGACATGGGCGTCTACCGGTCCCTGACGCCGAACGACACACCGGAGTCGAGCAAGGACAGCGGATCATCAGAGCCCAACAGCGACATTTCGGAAGGAGTCCATCTGGACATCGACCTCAACTGGCAGCCTGTTGACATGGACCTTCTCCTCGACATGAACAACATTAACATGGACGGTCTCGACGGGCTCCCAGACGGCGGGACCGAGTTTGAGGGCCTGATGCTTGAGGAGGCGATGCCGACGGAGCAGTTTCCCAACTGGGACGAAGTAAACAATGACTTTAACAAACCGTTCCAGTTCGACAACAGTATGTACTCGCTCGACGTTTCATCGTCGACGTGAGAGGAGCATAGAGAGAGAGAGAGAGAGAGAGAGAGAGAGAGAGAGGACGAATGGTGGAAGGGGAAAAATAAAACAAGGCACTACATGTGGATGGCACACGTGGGCGATTCATGGTTGGATGCCCCCGATGTTTCCATGAATAATGACCGGGCGGCTCAGCGGACGGGCGGTAGGCGCCAGCATAGAGGGGGAAAAGCAGGGGAATTGGCGTTCCTTGGGAGAGGATCCAAACTCGAAGAGCATGGGCAGCCTCCGTGCTGGTGTCTTTTGGAAGCGACTTTTTTTCATCTTTTTTTTCAACATATATTCTTTTTTTCCATAGTTGGACGAGTTGCGAAAGGGGGCTTGGAGAGCATCTGGCTCAGTACCTGACACTTTCTTTTTTCTTATCCTCCCCCCCGTGGGCAGCAGTCATTTCTTTTTAGTCTCGGTATCATGTTTTTGGTATTTTGGTGGGAGAGACATTCATTCACGCGTTGTGTGTTCGTCTGGCGGCATGGACGTCTTTTATTCATTTTAGTTAGGTTCCGCGGCGGCGATGGGAGCGTCGGCGCGACTCTTGCAAGGGCGAGAGGAATGATACCCAAGTTCACAAGAATTGCTCCCCCCGCATGAAGTGAGACTCGACTGTTGTGCAAGCGAAGGGAGAGGTGTGTTGACACGGATGGGTGTTGTATGCAGGCGGACGGATGGATTGACAGACAGATGACCCAGATGGACAGACAGATAGACAGGCAGACAGACAGACGGACGTGACGGGACGGGACAATAAGATGGCAGATGTATGGCAGATGGTGTACGTGGAGCTTGTCTTGTCACGTCCAAAGTGTGTGTGATCCCAGCGGCGTGGACCGTGACCATGCACCCACCCCCCCCTCCCCAGACGTGCATTTCACTTTCTTCAACGCTAGGCCGGATACGATCTACAGCGGCCAGCGGAACCCTGCAACGAACGCGCCTCTGGGGACTTTGCAGGCAGGGACAGGGAATAGGTAAGGAAGGCCTTGTACCTAGGTCGGGTTATGTAAGCCGCGTTCTGGCTCCCGGTAGCCTACCTACCTGCCTGCCTACCATACCAATCTAGGTACCTTGGGTACCTAGTTTAGTTACATAGCAGTTGTATGAGCAGGGGTACGCGACCAAGAAAAACTGCCAGCCACCAAACCCAGGGGGGGGTACAGGAACCGGGCCGCGATTTGAGAAAGTTGTGATGGTGGTTTTGGGTGTCAAGTTGGTGTGTCACTTGCAACATCGGCATACTACCGGACTTGAAGTACCTGAGCTAAGTCAGGTAGGTAGGTAGGTAGGTAGGTAGGTACAGTACAGTACAGCGATGTCCATGCGCTGGACAAGTGCACCCACTCACTACGCGGTCGTTCTTCAGCACGCACACGGCCGTTTGGAAGGGGGGGTCCCTCCCGCGACACGCAGCCAGCCTGTGCTATCGGTACCTACCTAGGTAGGCACGTAGGTAGGTAGGTAGGTACCTTAAGGGGGGTCTTAAGCATTTCTCTAGTACGCGTTTTGCCTGCGACATGTTCATCATCAACAACACGTCGGTGTCTCTCTCTTCCCGTCCTTTCCCCTTTTCCCCTGGAGAGATAGATATTTCCCAGTGTCGACGAATTGCATCTTGTTTGCATCGCCCGCCTGCCTGCCTGCCTGCCTTTCTTTCTTCCTCTCCCTCCCTCCCTCTCTATCTATCTCTATCTCTCCCTCCACAAGCCTTAGAGTTCGGGAATACATACCTACACACGGCCCTCCCAACGTCAAACACGGCATACAGTACAGCAGGCAAGCAAGCAAGCAGAGAGAGTGAGTGGTTTGGGTATCCGATTGCCACATACTTGTTTATTTGTTTTAAGCACAGAGCTTCCCTCTCGCGAGTGGATTGCAAGTTGCTACAGCTGCACGCGGCCACTCAAACCCGCCATTCGTTTAAACGGTGCCCCCCCCCCTGTGTGCCCCCCCCCCCCCCCCCCGAACCGCGAAGCACACGCCTAAAGTCGCTCAAGCTTGTAAATCGGGTAATTGTGTGGGAATAGCTCTTTTCCATCCGCGCAGCTCTCTCTGCCTCTCTCCCTCTCTCTCTCTCCCCAACCCTCATCCGCTCCCATCTCCGTTCCGTTAACTTTCTCCTCTTCTTCCTCCTCCTCCTCCTCCTCCTCCCTCACTCCAACACTTTTCACAAGGACCTTGATCTCTGGTCCTGCTCATCCTCCTCGTTGCTGGCTTTGTGCATCTTTTAGTCCCGTCCCTGGAACAGGCGAAAAAGACGCGGTCCAATTCCCGACACGCCCACTATGGACCCCTCATCACCGGCCAAGAGACGCGCCCTCGCGCCCTTGGACGCGAACGTGAACGCCATGTCGCCCACCAAGATGCACAAACACAGCAAGATCCCCGGATCGCCTCGCAAGAGTCCCATCAAGACGCCCTTGGGTCTCAAGCGGCCTCTCGCCTCCGTCATCTTTGACGAGAACGCCGTCCCCAAGAAGAAGCAGTGTCAGGAGCCCGCCGCCGCCGCCGCCGCATCCTCTGTGTCCGCTGCCTCTGCAACTGCCAATGCCTCTTCACTCGTGCCGGCCCATGTCTCTGCTGTTACTTCTACCCCTGCCACACCGCCGGCCGCGTCCGAGGACACCATCGCGTCCACGTCTACGCCTACGTCTGCATGCACACCAACTCCCGCCGCGCCCATACAAACGGAGACGGACCTGGAGCCCGACACGAATGAGGTGAGTGTCATCCCACTGACGGAGCGCGTTTGCAATGGTCTCCGCGACGGGAACCTAACGAGTGTGTCTACATGGCAGGGTCGGACCGAGCAACAGGGCCAACTCGGAGAACGAAAGCAGCACGACGAACCACGTGAACAACGACAACTCGAGAAGATGCAGCCCCGCGAGGAGCAACAGACGTCACGGAATCGTTCCGCGTCGCCCGACACGCCGTCCGTTTTCGACAACTCGGCCATGGACATGTCGCAGGAGAACACGACCGTGCTCACCGAGCCCGACGCAGAGCAAACTGCCAGGGTCCAACCCCCGGCGAGGCCGACGAGGTTGTTGACGCGCGAGGAGGCGCGACAGGTACGACTTTCCGTCTTGGTTGACGGCCAGCGCATGATTGGGTATCGAATACTGACAAACGTCGCGCGGCATACAGAAAGCCCGAATCCTCCGGTTGAAGCTCGGCCTCGCAAACTACAAGCTCCAGACGGGGCAGGAAAACGTGCCCCTCGACAGGCTGGAGGCGAAGCCGCGCCCGGGACAGCAGCGGAAGACCACCCGCGAGAGTGCATTGCCGAGGGTCACGGTGCAGCCGCCATCCAGCCGCGACGGGCCTCCGGAGAAGGATACCGAGGAGACAAACACTGATCAACGCGAGAGCGAGCCGGAACCCGTGACCGACGTCAAAAAGACGACGGAACCGGTCGAGGCTGAAGACACGGCGCTGCCGCGTCTGGTGACGGCTGAGACGGGAGACACCGAGGACGAGGACGAGGACGAACCAACGAGTGCCGTCTATGGCGGCGTCGCGAGCAGTCTTCTTACTCTGGCAAGGGCGTCGTCTTCTGTCTCTTCCTCATGATGTGTTGGAAAAGAGGTCGAGTTGAAGGGTTCATGTGGAGGCGTTTTCTTTTTCTTTTCTTTCTTCATTTTGCATCGCACGGCATACAATGCAAAGCGACGCCGCCCTGTCGTCGTCTGCAGTACCTAGCCGGGATTTTGCTTCAACATCGTGCCGCAACATTCATACGGCTCGGGGGCACTACATGATTGGGGGGTTGGGTCACGATCTCGATTGGATTGGAAAACATCCTACAAGATCGCATCGCACTTGTATCATCCTGAAAAGGAAGGGAAAAGGTGGGAGGGAATGGAGTGTCTCTTGTTAGAGGTGACTGTTGGCACAGCACGTCTCGTGATTTAGATATCACCGGCTACGCTAGCTGGGCTGCCCTCTGCCATACCCCTGTTGGGGGGCACGAATGCAGCATGAGGAATGGCGTTATACGGAGCTTAGGCGCTAGAGCTGACGAGCCGGCGAAGCCAAGAAGACAAAAATGGTGGTAATCTATCTGAACTTTCCGGGCACAACGAATACACGTTTTCTTTTTTCTCCCCCTCCTCCCCCCCACAGCTTGGATTGGTCTTTTTTTCGTGATGCTTGAGCTCGGTCTATGGGCAGAGGCTGCATTGACGGGGAGTGACGTGCCGTGAGGTGGGTGGAAGCTGTTGAGAGGCGTCCGAACGGAGCGGGGGGCGGTAGTGAGGAAAGGTGGGTCCCGGTGCCGGCCCCGGACACGGACGGGTTCCGGATCGACCGGCCGCCGGATCTGATGCCTTCGGCCACCTGCCAAAAAGCCGAACCCACACACACACACACACACTCACGTACAGCAACCGAACGGTTCAAGTGGGGTGTCGGGGAGCTTCCCCCCCCGCAACCACTCTTGGTAGGGGGATTCCTCGTCGGCCCGCAAAGCAGAGATTCGAGAACTCGGGTGTGGGAAATGTCTCGGTTGGAGGGGTTGCTTCTCGCTAAGGGTTTCCAAAGAGGTTCCGGCGGGTCAAGGGCATTTTCGCACCATGGCCTCGATGCCCTCTGCCGGATGGCCGTCGGCACGCTCCGGAAACGACGTTTACACAGACAACGGCGGAGGTGCGGCGAGATGTCGGGCCTAACGAACAATCCCGATTGCGCCTGACTTTTTCGAAGGGTTCGGAGGTTCGTGTACAAGCACATAACAGGCTCGGGTTCTGGACATATTGTTCAGTCCCTATCCAAGAAATGCGGCCGCCAAACGGCCAAGCAAAGCGAGGTGCCAGTTCACGCGGCTTGAGATGGCCATCGATTACTTCCACTTTTGACACACTGAAGCGCTGAGGGGTATATAACGCTAGACACCGATTCTAAATGTAACACTTCAAACAAGGCCCACCCCCTGGGAAGTGGGACGGACGACCACGCTTTATGCGAATTCGAGAAAGAAAAACGTGCAAAACAAAGCACACAAGCAAGCATACATTAATCATCGAGAAGAAGAAAAGAAAAAAACCCAGACTCCGCGCAGTGCAGCCAAAACGCACGCAAAGCGGAATGGGCATATCCCTCCCGTCACTTTTGCTCCATCTGCGTGGCGCCGGTCTCGATGCCACTTTCGGTACTGGACCCCTTTCTCACGCCGCCGGCGGCCCTTGTCCTGCCAAAGACCAGTCCGGGGTGGCCGATGCACAGCGCGAACACGGCGCAGATGATGAGGCTGGGAAAACATGAGGTCAGTTGAGCCGATATTCTTTTTAAAAACAATGAGAAAAGGAGAAAGCCGGGCGGAGGATTGGATGGAGGGGAGGGGGCGGTCGCTTACACTCCCTCGAGGCCGATGAACAGGCCCTCGTTCGAGAGCTTCTCCGACTGGCTGTACCCGTCGCTGAGCTCGTCGACGCGGTACGCGCAGCGCGCGAGGACCAGGGCGACGGCCAGGGCGAGGAAGCCGAAGAAGAGCCTGTCGCGGCGGGTCAGCGGGCGGGCGGCGGCGGCGCCGGAGCGCGCGTAGCGGGCCATGTAGTCGGCGAAGAGGGCGCAGAAGGCGACCAGCACGACGACCTGGAGCACGAGGCCGGCCATGGCGAGGTCGACGCCGACGTCGGAGCCGCCGGCCGAGGCGGTGCTGAGCGCGCCGCCGGCGGCCTGGAGGACGAGGCAGAAGACGTCGAAGGAGATGAAGAGCCAGTACATGACCTTGGTGGGGATGCGGGAGAGCTCCGGCGCGAAGGAGTCGATGCTGTTTTTTTTGTTTTGCGCTTGAGTCAGCGGGTGTTTCGTCACGCTCTTTTTTTCTTTTCTTCTTTTGCTTTATCCCCCCCCCCGCTCCCCCCTCTCCCTTCGGTGTCTTACGGGAGAGTATCAAGGGTATACGATGACTCGCTGTTAGGGGGGAGGGGGGTTCGTTCTTTTTGCCATGTAACGCACGAGGTGAGAGAAAGGTCAAAAAGCAACGATCGTGAAACAAGGGCAA
Source organism: Colletotrichum zoysiae (assembly GCA_030867305.1). Taxonomy (NCBI): domain Eukaryota; kingdom Fungi; phylum Ascomycota; class Sordariomycetes; order Glomerellales; family Glomerellaceae; genus Colletotrichum; species Colletotrichum zoysiae. The sequence goes on along the minus strand of MU842993.1, from coordinate 60,586 downwards.
GCGGCTTCTCACGAGAAATGAAATAAAAAGCAACAAGGGGGGGGGGGGGGGGACTTACGCCCTGCCTATGGTGACGTATATGGCGGCGGTATAGAAGACGGGGCCGCAGGTTATGAAAATTATCTGCAGCATGAACCCGGCGAACTGGAAGGGGTTGTGGTACATGACGATGCGGCCGGCGTAGCCGACCATCTCGCAGAGGCAGCCGGCGACCATGAAGGCCATGAACCCCCGGGCGCGCCAGCGGACGCCGAGGCAGACGTGGACGGCGGCGGCGAGGGCGAAGAGGGCGAGGAAGAGGACGTTGGCGGCGAGGCTCGGGCGGTACCGGTACAGGCTGTACTCGAGGGGGCAGAGGTCGAGGGTGCAGTTGGCGTCGGGGCCGAAGGTCACGAGGTTGGACGGCAGAGGGGGCGGAGGGCCGGACATGGTTGTGGGAGCAGGAGTCTTGTGTCTTGGGGGTTTTTTGTCGTAGTCGTTGTGGGGGGGGAGGAGAAAGATGGAACTCCAAGGGACTACTCTGAAGAGGACGTCCAGAAAGAAATAGGAAGTCTTTTTCGTCTTCTTTCTTTGGAGGGGGATAAGAGACGTACGTATGCGCGCCGCAGGAGACGAGATGTCTCAAAAAAGAACAAGAAGACGGTTGTTTGTTCGAAAGCTCGGGCCCTTTTTCGCTGTTGTTGTAACCGAAAAGCAAGCGTTTTCACTCAAGCTGGAGGAGGATGGGGGGGAAAAAGGCGGTCGTCATGTTATAGATATATATAAACGTGCCGAAAGGGAAGCCTGCCGACGCGCGCGCGCGAGAGAGAGCGAGAGGCCACACGAAAACAAAGGCTTCTTCCCATCTCCCATCATCTCGAACGTCGGCGTTCCTGCTACGGGTTCTCTTAACCTTACTAAGCCCAAAAGGGGGGTTTGGGGGGGGGAGGGATGGAAACCCATCATCGCCAAGTGAACCCAGCCAGCAGGAATGCGGCTTCGCATTCTCTTAGGGCTTCCTTTTTGGGATTTTTTTATTTTCATTTTGGACTGGGAACAAACTCCATGTAGGCCTCGCGGCAACAAGGAATCCCTAGACGTGGAGGTGGGGGGGGGGTGACGGGGGCGCGCGCGCGCGCGCAGTGTTGCGCCTGACTATGGATGTAGGACGTCAATCGCAAACTTGGGGGATGGGCGGGAGGCGCTTGTGGAGAGGCAGTGGCTCATCAGCTTCCTCGCACCCGCATTGATAGCAAACGGCAAAAGTCCTGTTTGGAATGCCACATTAGCGTGGCATGGTGAGCTGTCAGGCTGATTCCGAAAGATCTGGTTGGGTCGACGGGATGGCAGAGATGACTCGTCTCTACCGGTATCAGCTCAAGTGTGGTAGGGGGGGGGCGGCTTGGGACCAGTTACAAGGCAGAGAGAGGCAAGGCAGTCGCATTCTTTAACCCTCCGTCCGGCAGGGCGGGTCGGGAGAGAAAGGAACGGACGAAGCAAAAGACGAGATGCTCGACATCTGATGGGTCCGAGAGTTGATGGAAAGAAAGGATTCAATCGTCGGAACTTTTGGCATGCGTTAGGGGGGCGTCTTGGCTGCTAAGCGAGTGCGGGAGCGGAGGCTCAGTCGGCGTTCGGTGGAGGAAGGGAAGGGAAGGGGGGAAGACGGTGTGGTCCGTGCGTGCCGAATGCGAAAGCGGAACGGGCGGGCTGGCGCCGTTCTCGGCAAGCCTGACTGACTGACTGATGGATGGCCTGACGGGATGACGCCTCTTCTGCGTCCTCCGACGGCGCTAGCGACGGTTGGAATGACGGCGAGGACTTCACCTTTTTTATTTTATTTTAATCTTTTATAAATCCTTCCCAAGGGGGTGTTTCCTAGGTTGACAACGCCCGCTGGGCGACGATCTCGGGGAAACCAAAGCCCGCAGAAACAGCATACCTATATTCCAAGGCTCTGGAGGCGCAGAGTCGACGTGTCATTGACAGGCTGTGGCTGTGGCTGCCGCTCTGGATGGCATGATGACGGCATTGCTGACATACGTCGCTAATGCGATCCTCCCCTTCCCCCTTTCTCTCTCTCCCTCTCCTCCCACGATGGCCCTTCTCGGCGGATGCACTTGCTTGCTCTGGCGGTATCAGGTTTGGGCCTTGGAACACGCGTTAGTTTGTGGGAGGGCGATCGGCGGGACACCGTCGGCGTCGGCGTCGGCGCTCGCAAGTCGGGGGGGAGGGGGGGCTCGCGCCGAACGCCAAATCCCCAAAAGCATCGTTCAGTGAAAGGAGGGGAAGCAGATGCTTTCGGCTTCTGACCAAATACCGCACTTGCCCGGGATCGGTAGACGCGGAAAAAGAAAACCCCCCCGAAAAAAGGAAAGAAAAAAGGAAAGAAACCAAGAAGGTGAAAATTACAGTGTCAAACCCCTTCGGGGCCTCGAGTGTTTGCTGATGCGAGCCACATCGGCAGCCCCGGTAGGAACGGTGTACAAGAAGGTGGGTACCGATTTGATCCCGGAGTGGGGCCGCCCGTCGCCCGTCCCGACAACCCACCCGTTGCCGCCGCCGTTGCCGTACCGGGCCACCGTAGAGCAGGAACCCCACCGCACCGTGCGAGGACTACAACCGGATCGCAATGACCTCTTCAGCTTGACCAGACGGATGCACGATCAAAGACGAAACTGCCGACAAGCACTGGGCACGAAAGGGCAATGGGTACCCAACCTGCTAAGTGCTCGCCGCCCGTTAGCTGAGTTTGCTGCCCCGAATTCCGTTCAAAGACACCAAAAAAACAAAACAAAACAAAAAGAAAAGGTATCCTCACCAATCCGCCTCCAACAGCAAAGCCTTCTGCCATGCCCCCCCCCCCCCCGACGCTCCCCATATTCGTTGAGCCGCTGTAAACGAGACAGACGAGCGAGACGAGCTTGCCGCCTGCGGGAGAGGCGCGCATGCCCGAGGCACGTGGATGGCCCGACTGTCACTACGACGACGTGTGAGACTATCTTTAGTCTTTGCCCTACGTCGAGTTCTGGCATGCACGGGCTCCGGGGGCGCCGCATGAGATGCAGCAGCCCTGCAGGATGGGGGCGAACATGTATCTCAAACACAACCCCTTGTCGACGGCAGCTCGTCTACTCCGTGCTTTAATGTACCCAACTCGCTGGGTACGCGCCAACTCGCCCAATAGGAATATATATATATATATACATGTATATATACCGGTGCCTGAGCTGCACCATGCACGTGCCTACCAGGCCATATCACTGTCCGCCTATATAGGGGGGGGGGGGGGGGGCATAGCGAAAACCGCAAATACCAAGCGGGAAAATATGGCGCGTATCGCGCAATGGAACAGTTAGATATTCGCGACAGAACAGTGAACCATTACGTTTCGAGACGCGGGGTGATGGGGCGGACGGACAGGGCCAGCATCGACATCCTGCCTCCCCGATTCGACGCTCAAGCGACGATGACGATAACGACAAGAGGGGATAGCCGTTTGTCACTATAGGGAAACCGAGATTCTGTGCCAGACGCCGATGGCTTCACCCCCGAGAATGGGTCGGGGCGAGTCGATGCTCGTGTTCCGGCACGACCAAAGGTATGGAGGCCAAGGTCGGAGATGCCCCCCCCTTTCGAGACTGGAGCCAGCCCGAAAACTCGTCCGGTTCGAACATGAGGGGGGCTGAATAGGGATTTCCGCTCGGGAAAGAACAAAGCCCGTCCCCTCCTCTGGGGTGAGGCGCGCTTGTCGCGACCGCTTCCCCGTCCGTCGCCGTTCCGCTGTGAGCATGAACACGGAGCCAAGGAAAAGTGCAGAGCAAAATAGATGAAACCCCAATTAATACGTCCCAGCACATCCCACGACGGCGCCTCCGAGTGCCGCGTCTGCGAATTCCACGGCATTCAGCCCTCCCCCCCCCGTGGACAGCATCGGAACCAGCCGAGCGGTCACACGTAGCCCGTTTCGTTGACTGCTCTTCCAACCTTGTTGCCCGTTTTCCAGGTTCCCAAATTGGGATGCACAGAGTCGGATGAGCGGGGGGCTCGGGGACAAGGTGCAGCACCACGCCCCAAAGTCGGGATCCCAGAAACTCGAGATTCGTCAGAGATGAAAGGCGGGGAAAAGGTGAGTCCCGTCGGCTTTTCAGAAGAGTGACCCCCCCCCCCCTCCTCCCCCTTTGGAGTCCCCATTGACGTGTTCCTGTTGGGGTTCCTCCCGGCGTAACTTTTTTGTTCCGCTTGTCGTCGGCATCGGCGCCCCGCGTCGCGTCCGTTCTCGTTCTTCGTGGTGGTGCCGTCGGTTCGATGCGGGGGTTTTTTTATGCGTGTGGTCGTTTGCACAAGGATGAAATAACGAGGACGTTGAGCTTATGCAGGCAGGGCCCCAGTCGGGAAAAAAAGGTCGGTGATGCCGTTCATCCCATCAGGCGGTAGGGCGGGGGAAGAAACGTTTCGTCCATATTGAGGCGGTGTCCCCCTCGGCCAATCATGGGCCGATATCCGTCCTGATTGCAATCTCTCCTAGAAACCCCCCCCCCGGGCTGATCCTGGCAACGGTGCCCACACCTCACTCTATCTCTTTCTCCTCTCAGTGTGCGCGGATGTCCACGCCAAGGCGCTAGAACTGGGTTTGGCAGGGTACCTTGGGCAGGCGATCTTCAGGCCGGCATGCTCATCCGAAGCCATTGGGTGGCGGGTGGTGCTTATTTCATCCTGGTTATGTTTGTTTCGTCGGTCGCCGGCCGTTCAGGAAATGACCTCGGAGTGTCGCCCAGGGCAATGCTCAATGCTACCCCTCCCTAAAGAGTCCAAGGTTTAGCAAGTCCGGGGAAGATCGCTGCGATGGCGCATGTCACCTCACTTGAGGGAATTGTCCTCCCTCTCTCCATCTCTCTCGGAAAGGACTGTTTCTTGGCCTTCCCGGGGCTTGGCTAGCTGACGGCAGATCACAATGCATGTGTCACGGGAAATCAGGTTTCACCAAACACTTCGTTAAAGCCAGGTCATCGGGTCCTGGAAAGCCAATCCCCTCGCGCTCGATATCCTCGATCGCAAAGGGGGCTCATTCAGATGCCCGAACGTCCCGCAAATACAATTAGAAGATTAAGTACAAATGGTATTTGCCATTGCGTTAAGATAAATGTACAAAGAGAAGTGCTCTTTCTACATTTCCACTCGACTCCCAAGCAAGAAACCCGCTAGATTCATCGTAAAACTGCCATAACCTCTGGTTGGCCTTCCTCAGACACGTTGTCCAGGAGAAAAGATTTATGCGAAAGCGAAGGCGGCAACACCGGCGACGGCGGCCAGGATGGCAGAGCCGGTCAGGCCAGAGGCACCGGCAGTGACGGGAGCAGTGGGAGAAGGAACAACAGCGCTGGAAGAGAGTTAGTCATTTGGGTTCTCGATCGCTACTAGACTTCAAGATTGATCGGGCAGTACTCACGTTCCGTTGCCGCCGGTGGGAACACCGGGGATGGAGGCAGAGGGGGCGCTGGGAGTGGGGCAAGGGATCTGGACGGTCTCGTAGATGACGGTGGGGATGACGGTGGTGATGCTGGTAGAAATGGTCTTGACAGAGGATCCGGGGCACTCGGAGGCGGCGGCGCTGGTGACCAGGGTGGCGGGGTTGGAGACGGGGGGAGCAACGCCGCCGGTAGGAACGGGGACGGGCTGAACGCCAGTCGCGGTGGTGGGGACGGGAACGACGGGGACGGTGCCGTTGCCGCCGGCGGGGGGAGGGGCGACGCCGGTGGCAGTGGGCTTGGCGCCGGTCTCGGTGGCGGTGACGGGGCAGATGGTGGTGCCAATAGCCTCGGTGGCGGTGACGACAACGGTCGAGTGGGCGGGGCAGTTGGTGACCTCGGGGGCGCACGAGGTGATGGTCGAGACCTTGGTGGTGTAGATGGTGGAAGTGGTCCAGGGCTCGACGCTGGAGGAGACGACGGTGCTGCGGGCGGGGCAGTTGGTGACCTCGGGGGCACACGACGTGACGGTGAAGAACTTGGTGGAGAAGACGGTAGAGTAGACGTCATCGTCCTGGGCCATGACGGCACCAGCGACGGCGAGGGCGGCAACAGCGTAACGCATCTTGAAGGTGTTTTGGAAAAGGGGGGGGAGGGAAAAAGGGTTGAGTGAGGTTGATTAAGAGAATGTGTTTAGCTGGAAGGCTTTGAAAGAGTGGACGACCGAAGTCAAAGTTGAGTCAAAAGCTGATGCTTGAGATTGTTGAGGCTTGCTTGGCTGGAGAGGGAAGAAAAGAAGAAGAGTGAAGCAAACGGGGAGGGCGGCACATATTAATAGCCATGTTGGACAAGTACGAGGAGTGAGTGCTGGATCCAAACAGCATCCTCTTCCGGCGCGGAGTCAGTCTGTCAGTCCACCAGCGAGGTAGGTTTCTCTCCCGTCTCCTCCACCGCCGCCGTCTCCCATGCCCGGCAGCCCAGCGCAGCAGCAGGGACGAGTGAGTGAGCGACATGGATGGAAGAAGCAGAGTGGGAAATTACTACGCCTGCTGTCCATCCAGCCCCATGAACGCTAATCCAGGGGTTCGGTGGAGGCCGCTGGAGAGTACCAAAAAAGGGCCCTTGGGCGAATTTGGCCCGCAATGGCCAGGCCGGACAAGGCACCCTTGTCTGTGCCCCGGCCATCTGGCTGTGGCCTGTGGGTTGGATCCCCATCTGCATACGCTAGAGTGACATGACATTAGTGCAGGAACAGAGGGGAAACGACGTTGCCACTCTATTTGCTGGACTAAGCCTTGGGGGTTGCGGTGTAGAAGACGAGAAGCGAGCGCCTATTGGCGGGGGCGAGAAAGTTGATCGAATAAGGCGCCGTTGCTCAGTAGTCGCTGGTGATTTGTGCACCGGGGTCTGGTCTGGTCTGGCTGCATTCGAAAGAAGTACACTACTGTGTGCATAGCAACTGTGCTGTACATTGCATATGGGAATCTGCTGACACTAATGGCGGGTGATCTAACGTAGGTAGGTAGGTATGGCGGGCGGCTATTGACTGTCCAGCTGGACATATTTGCAAATAATCATGAGCCATTCATTGTGCACGAGCGACGACACAACGACACAACAACTGACTGGCTGGCTGTTGGTAGCCGGGATCGACAATCTCGGGCCTGCTACATAGTCTGACCTGTTTGGCGAAATCGGTGTGTTCCCTCTGATCCCGGATGGATGGAAGGGAGTGTGCAAGTAAACTGTACCTGCCTTAGTACAAGGTAAAGGTTGTCGGGTGCGAGTCAAAATCCATCTAGGAGCAAAGAAGGAGGTTTGAAGGCGATTAGGTACACCATGTACTTCGTACCAACACCTACGCTGCAGGTAGAAAAAGTGGCGCATTTTGATGGGTTGTCTGATTGATTGATTGATTGATTGGGCAAGTGGATGTGGGCGGTTCGCTTCTGTACGCGATACGGATGGTCGAGGTGTGAGACTGTGCGAGCCGAAGGCCGTGCTGGCGTACTAGGTACTTGCTTGGGCAATGGAGATGATCTCGCAGATCCAGGACGTCGTTATTTCGCTCATTGTCCGATCCATCCAGGGCAGTAAGTACAGTACTGTAAGTCATACTGTTCTGCGCGGTTGCTTGGAGAGATTGGACGTTGTTGAGAGTAGGTTTTCCCTGTTGCCCGAGGAAAGGAATGGAATGCGGGAGCGAAGGCGGCCACGTTGTTGTGGGTGAGGTGAATGATATGAGGTCAGGGAGAGACAATGTTGGATAGGGCGAGACAGTCCGATGTGCTAGCCGCGTCGAGATGATGTACAGTATCTAGTGTAGAGAACAAGATAGCTATCCGTAGTATGTACTCGGTAAGCCGTACTTCGTACACCAGACGCACAGATGAGCCGAGACAGAGCGAGGGTGGTGACACATCAGCTAAGATGGGATTAGAACGGACAAACGGCGGAACGTGGAGGGGTGAAGGAAGATGCAATCATGATTGCACAGATACACACCCCGAAAGGGGCCAATGCCCTTGGGAAGATGGATGCAACACACGCAACGAGCGAGAGGAGAGAGCGAAAGAGACTCCGAGAGAGCGAGACTCTGCGTACGGTATGGTATGTAGGTAGGTAGTATGAGAGATTGGACAGGGTTCTCCGCCAAAAGAGGAGAGAAAAGTACCGACCTAGGTATGTACAGTACGGATACCCTACTGTAGGTAGGTATGTAAGGTACCTACCTACCTACCTACCTACCTACCTACATACGAATAGGGGGGATGGGATGGGATGGCGTTCGCTTGGCAAGCGCCTTGTGAGATTGTCTGTCTGGCTGCTGTTGCCCCCCGCCTCTCCCCCTTCCTTCCCCCCCCGCTCTGTTGCTGACCAGTCTTGAGTCGCACAAGGATAGGGGACTTGCACAAATCAAACACCGCATTGGAAGGAAGGCACAGCCGTTTCGGGTTCTCGAACTACTGCAGGAACAGAACAGCGGACGTGACGTGACGTGATATGGTGTGGTGGACTCACTCGTTGTTTCCCAAAACATCGATAGACGCGGCAATGCGCACGCAGTGAAAGGAAAGGCAAGGGAGGGAAGGAAGGAAGGAAGGAAGGGAAAGGAAGGAAAGGAAAGGAAAGGAAAGGGACGCAAGTACGTACTACCAGGTACGTACCGCTCGCTCGCTCGCTACGGGAAGTGTAAACTGCCTGCCTGCCTGCCTGCCTGCCTGCCAACTTCCCCTTTTTCATTCTTGCCGTCTGTCAATCTTAGCGCATCGCGAAGCGTGGTACCTACACAATGTAAACAACCCAGGTTAAATAGCCCATTGCAACTCAATTTCCTTGTCTGTCACTCGTCAGAGGGCCACTCCGCTAGGTATTGTCTGTCCATCAATGGACCCTACGGAAAATCTCCCCCAGTTTTCTCGGCGGAAAGAAAAGACGACAGACAACCAACCCCCGGGCCACCACCGCACCACCACCAATCACTACTCGAGTCTCCTTTTATGTATCCTGTCCTGCCAGTCCCACAATGCATATGTAGGTACGGATACGATGTACGAATCCTCCCTCTGCGAAAATCCTCCGAGCCTTCTTCGTCCGGCGTTGCAAGATCAGCGTTGTCAACACGTCAGAATCACGGGCCAGGACCCGTGTGTGTGTGTATGTGCTTTCAAGCTCAAAAGCCAATCTCAATCTCCAGTCCCTTTAGTGTAGACACCGCCGTGGCGCTTCTTTACTGTCTGTGTAAGCCGCTGGAACCGACTCGGTACCTAGTACGATGTATTAGTGCCCCCACCGCCCTTGCTGCCTTCGCCCACCACATGTGTGTCCGCGGGAATGTCTTCCAACACGCCACCGTACCTACCTAGGTGCGGATAGGTACATAGCTACTCCTTACAGATACTCTATTCGTAGTTGCCGCCACACTAAACGCGACCGGATCCAAATGGCTGGCTTGTCAGCTTCTGTCGCCCGTTGAACTCGGAAGAACTCTTTCTTTCGACAGTGCCAAAAAAAAAAAAAAATCCCGCCAGATTGCGTGTGCTCGCTCGCCATACATACCCATGTCGATTTTCATCAACGGCTTCTCAGCAGTCCCCATACGATAGGCAAGGGCTCCAGCGAGGTGCGGCATTGCGCGTTTCACAATTGTGGGTGCATAAGATCGTCTTTAGCTCCTTCGACGGCCTTACCTATCAAGGCTATCATGGCGACCATCGTGACCCTTATGACGTTCGTCCCCTTAGCATACATATAGTTTAGCACTGCCATTGACCGCACTCGCCGATGACCGACGTGTCCTGCATAATACTACATATAGTATGCACCATGTATAAACTGAGTCGGCTGAATGATATTTTTGGCCTGCGTCCGTACATAGTAGTGTATCGTACATAGTATGGCAGGAGTCATGGAGACGAGCAATGATAACATAACTGATAACATAACCTTAATCCGCCGCGGTTAACTTCAACCTCGTCAACGCCCATGACGGGCGGTTGGAGCGGTCGCAATATCCCCCCCGTTTTTGTTTGTCCGCGGAACTTGATCGGATCACCGCAATTTGATGAACACGACCATTTCGACCGCACTGCCACCGCACACCGGGCCAGACCTTGTTTCTCCCTCCTGCCATCTGACCGACAATTGGGGACCAGCACCAGAACTACCATCACCTCTCCAAGAATGGACGCAATTTCCAGAGAAGCGTTATGGTGTCGGCAGGCTCTGGTCAACCGAGAATGCGTCGTCGCTGTTAACCTTGGTTTTTGGCGCATAGAAGCTTTGCCCCCTTGTTAGCCTCCTGTGTGTGTGTGGGTGAAAGGTGACAGACAGCCTTTCTTGGCAAACCCTTGGCCCGTGATACTGGGCCTGGCCTGGCCTGTCCTGTCCTGTCCTGTCCTGGCCTGTCATTCTGAAAGTGCCATTTCCTGCTGGTTTCCCGAGACGCGCCAGCGTTCGGCTCCAAGCAACACCTCCAATAACCCGCCGGCCGGCTGGGCTCTGCCGAGTTTAATGAAACCAAGCAGCTCACCCACCCAATCAATCAACTCTGGACGCCACATCATCACCTTGTAGATCCTGCAGCCTACTTCCCCATATTCTTCGTCCATCACCATTCCCGTCGCCCATCGAAACGGCTGCCACAGGTTCGGGATCGAGATGGCTTGTGTCTGCTATTTCGAAAGCAGTCCATCATAGGTGCGTCGCCACTTCAAGCTGCCTCTTTGTCGGGCCGGACTTTGCCAGCCGACCCCCCCGGATTGCCTATCGCCAGAAGCGGCACATGGCCAGCATACATCGTTCCTGGGATGTTGCGTACGTATACTTGTCGCCGGCCAGGTCGATCTCTCTTTGACTGCAAACTCGCAGGCGGCGTGGGCATGCCGAACAGCATGTTTTTTTTTCGCGGATACACAAGTTTCGGGCTCCAGTGTCTTGCCAAGGGTAATTCAGTCGAACGAGGCGCACAAATACCAATGGCTCGCAGCACGCATGCGCGTAATACTCACAACCAACGGACGATGCTGCCTTGGTCTATTACGAACCCATACAGCCGTTCATTGCTCTCAGCTGGCTTGAGCAACCCACGCAGCCACATCCTTGAACAGACCGACCATCCTCCGGCTTCCGATGCGAATGATCCAACTGCTCCTCGTTGCGGCCCATCTCTCGGGCCTGTGCCCCCCGGCGAGGGCAGTTCCGAGGCCAAAGTTCTGCTCGTCAAGCCGTGGTGTGATACAACCCCTGAAGCTGTTATCGAATATGTCACTTGCCAACCTCCGGCTCTACGCGAGCAGGCCGTCCAATGCGGATACCCTCGAGTCCGGCCTGGAGAATGTCGAGCACGGCACCGACCGAGCAAACACCGCCTGTGACAAAAAAGGTTCTGGTCTTGCTTACGTACGACACAACCTTTTCAACGAACTCGAGGAAGAAAGGGCTCGCGGGCCTTCGTTGCCCCCCCCCCTCCCCCCCTGCGGTGATGCCATGCCATCTGATCGTGCCATGCCCCCGCCGAGCTCGACAAAGTCGAAACTGTGCTCCTCGAGCAGCTGCGAAAGCTCAGCGGCCTCCTCGAACTGTGGGAACCAGACTGCCGGAACTCGACGCTGTTGATATCGATCCCCTTTGCGAACCCCGGACCCTTGTCTGCCATGCGGATGGCGTCGGCGACGACGGTAATAAACGGCGCCCGATTCCCCAGGGGGGGGCGGCGTACGCATCGGTCCTCTTCACCGTCTGCGACAGGGCCTGCGCCGTGAGCGTAGACATGCGTGCTATGAAGCTGGACACGGGCCGAAGCCGCCCTTCTCGAGGTGACACTGCCCGAGCTGCCCGAGCTGCACGAAACTGCGCTTCAGCTGATGGAGCTCCTCCTCCAGTCGTCGCCGCATGTGGCTTGTCTGAAGCCTCGTGCCCCGCGGGGGGGGGGGAAAGCCCTTTACCAGCTGCACGTCGGAAGCCCGAGCCCGGGGTTCTTTTGGGAATGTCCTTGGTGAACCTGGCGTCCTGCTGGGATGGGGGGGGGGGGGGGGATGATTTGCCCCCTCCAGATATAAGGAACCCGCCGGCCTTGTCCCACGTCCGGCTACGCGGCCCCACGCCCCGAAGCGTTCCGCCGCTTTCGACGGGCTCTTGTGAGAGGTAAAGTGACGGAGCTTGTAGCGGCCTCAAGGTGCTCCGGGCCGATAACGGTGGACCGGCTCCCCGGTAGGAACAACGGTGCCTGGTAAAGTCCACGGCATTCCAGGTGCAGACGCGTTCCCCGTCAGGGCGCTTCAAGTCACACACCAGAGCCCATTGTGCTATAGCGCCCGTCGACCGCAAGCGCGGCGTACTGGTCAGGTACTCTGAGATGCTCCTCTCGAGTTGTTACGTCTTTGGATGCTTCCGTGCCCCCCCTGCGCCCATCGATTGGTTACCTGGTGTTTCTTTGCAGAGGCATTGAATATGACGTTTTCAAAACGGGGAGCGAACAGCTTGCTATGAAGGGTGGATGCGGACAGACATCTTGCAAGTGTCAAAGCATCGATCGGGGTAGATCACCCAGGGTTTGGTGGCCGGGTATGTGAGACAAGCAAAAGACCTGCGCCAGATGACGTAGGGGAAAGAGAGATACTAGGTGGTCCGTTAGAGCAACTGGACGACGGCGTAAAACACGTTGTCCAATCAAGCAGAAAAAAGGAGAGAGAGAGAGAGAGAGAGAGAACGGGTCCAAAGGCGCCCCATGAATCCCCCCCCCCCCCCGCCCTAGCATTTTAAAGACGGGCAAGATGGATGAACGTGATTCTTTTTGTCATTTGTCCATTAATCTCTAATGCCCCCCTTCAACTCCAAGGCGATGCGGCCAGTGGATATGTAAACAAAGAAAAGTGGCCAAGATGAAGAGAGTTTCCGAGTATTTCCTCCTCCCGTGCCCATAAAATCCTCCCTTTCCGCTCCATCCATCGTACGCTTATGATACCTCCTCTTCTTCATCCTCCTGTCACCACATGCCCTATCAGCTTTCCATGCCAGACCCCATGCCGCATCCTTATCACCTACGGCTCTTCAGGAGCCCCTGCAAATAACTCGAGAAGCCCTTCCTGTCCACGGACGTCGACATGGATCGGAGGAAGTCGGACCCGTCGATGCCCAGATGCGGGAACAGTGACGACTGTAGGTGTTGAATGAACATGTCTCCCGTCTTGGTATAGATGGCCTGCTCGAGACCGGCGATCTCGTTGAGGACCTGTTTGCTCTGCGCGTCGTTGTGGGGCCTGAAGTTGGGATCCTGGAAGACCTCCCAGCAGAGCGGGTGGAAACGGTCGATCATGAACCGGTCGAATCCAGGGATGGTCGGGTTCGGGGAGCCGCTGGGTGCCGAGGGGTTCTCCGCGATCTTTGCGCAGTCCGGGCCACCCCAGACGACCACCATGCGCGACAAGACGCTGAAGGCCAGTCTGCTAGGCCCAATGTTCTCCGCCACCAGAGTCCTGCCCAGGGTGAGGACAGAGTTTACCAGCGACTCGAAGAAGCCCTGGTTGGCCTCGCTGATGAAGACCGACTGCAGCTCGTTGTTCAAGATGACCAACAAGAACGAGAGGTACTCCCGGCGGAGTTCTCCGAGCTGGATCTCGTCATCGGTGCCGGTAACCGGCTCGGAGAGACCGGCAAAGATCCGCTGCAGCAAGGGGGTAAGCAGCATATTCAGGACATCAAAGATCTCGGCCTTGAAGCCGAACACGATCTGGTCAAGCAAACGTAAGAAGATTGCCATCTCGTCCTTTGAGGAGCTCTGCGAGAGGAACCCCTCGATCCACTGAGGAAGCTGGGGCAAGACGGCAGATCCGAGAACGCCCAACAACTTGGAGAAGGACGCGCGGCAAGCAGTGCGGATGTCCGTAGAGCTGTTGAGCTCGCTGAGGGCGATCAGGATGGCTTCGGCGGCCCTTGAGAATTCATCAGAAACAAGCTTGTCTGGAGGAGGGCGGTTTTGGGACGAGTTGCTTCCGGGCTGCCAATCCGAGAACCCGTGAGCGAGGCGGCCAAGGGCCAAGATGATGTGGTGTATTTGAAGAATGGCTTGGGCGTCACCGGACTTTGCTTTTGGCAGGTGTGTTTCCATGTCACTGAACAACGGGTTCATCACCAGGCGGGCATAGTAAGCCTGCTTGTCTGCAGGTGTGCTTCCGGTAGACGCAATGCAGCCAATCGCCTCGAAAAGGTAGAGTTGGCTGGTGAACAAGGCGTCGGCGGAGTGGTCGGATTCATCCGAAGACATGTCATCATCGCCGTTGTTTTCGGAGACCTCGGCCTTGATGGGAAGCAGGTCGCCAATGGACTGGATGACGGTCTCGGCAACGTTACCGACCTGGGCCCTGAGAAACTTGACGAACCTTTGGAAGAGGTACCACGACCGCGTCTTGATACGGACGTGGTCGTGATGTACCAACCGCACAAAGTTCTCCAATACCTGAGGGATGTATTCTTGACGCGCATCAAACACTTGCCAGTACCGGACACAAATTTCCATGTACTGGAGCAAAATCGCAGGGTGTGGGAAGTTGGCAATTCCTGCTTCGGGTTAGATTTCGTCGGGGAATGTGGGACGGAAATGGCGCTCACCGGACTCGACCATCTTGGTCACCATGATGGTAAGTCGTTCTGTTGCCGTGCTAGAGGGCTGGCTTTTGGTGCCGAGCCCGTGGTTCGGAAGCGCAAGCTCGCCAAACAAATACATCTCGTGAAGCGCCAGGTCGAGGTCTCTCCAGTCCATCCGAGACCCTTGCTGGTCGAGAGTGGTGAAGGTCTGGGACACAAGGTTGCTCAGAACCTCAATGTAAAGCTCCTGGTCTACGGCTGCGACGGTTTTTTGAAGAACCTGCAGCCGCTTGCGCAGTTCCTGGAACTCGGCCTCGTCCGTCTGCTCGTCCTCGTCGCCCCAGCTCGAAGTCTCATCGTAGCGCATCTTCATTATAATGGCGTTGAGGATTGGCGGAAGCATCTCCTTGTAGGAAGCGGGGAGGTTGTTGCCGACCTTGCGCAGCAACGTAAGGAGGTCGGTCAGCGAGGGGATGACAGTGGAGCAGACCTCGTCGTACTCGTCAGAGAAGAAGCGGAGGAGAAACGGAAGGAAGTCGTGGAGATGTTGCTCGGACTTGGCTCGGGTATCGTCGCCGGCTTGTCCATCCTCGAGAGCCCGCACGATATCAGCCACGACGGTGTTGACGAGCTTCGCGACGGCCTCGGCGAGGTCGGTGTCGTATTGAGGGGTGGACTTGAGCTCGCTCAGGGGGGCGCTGGCAATGAGCTGGGCCACGATATCGCGCAGGTTCAGGAAAGAAATCAGCTCCATCTTCTCGGGGCCTCTCATCTTCTTGCCGACAATCTCAGTAAGGGTGTCGATGGCGGCGTCCCTGACTTTGTCCTCGCTGCCAGAGCTGTTTGTCCGTCCGATGACGGGAAGCAGGAGGTTGAGCATGTCCTGGTTCACAATCAAGGAGATATCCATCCAGCTGATCCATTTGCCAATGACCTTGAGGACCATCTCGACGATTATGTCGTTCTGGCCCGAGTATTGCGCCAGCAGGTCCTTCCAGGACTGAGCAACCTTCTGGACATCGCGCGCGCGCAGCTGATCCTTCAGGTCGGTGTTGCGCTTTGCATCGCTGCTGTTGCGGGTCAACAGCATGTCGGCAATCTCGTCGTGGATGGAACCAATAATTCGCAGGTAGAGAACGACGCCGGCCGTGTTGTTGGGGCTGCTCGCAATGGTGAGGAAGTCGTCGATGAAGGTGTCCCAGCCATCATTATAGAGGAAGACGAAAAGGTAGGTCAGTGTCTGCGACAGCTTGTTCTGCAGGTGGGACGAGTCCAACTGGTCTTGCAGGTTCTGGCCGTAGATGTTGCGGACGTACTCGAGGAGGTTGTCCTTTAGCCACGTGAGACTGGCGCGATCGAGGCCCTGGGTATGAATCGCATAGTTGACGACTTCTAAGCAGAAGTGGCGGACGACTTCGGAAGGTCGCTGGGATCTGGTGAAGAGGCTGGTGCAGACCTGCCAACCCTGGGGGTCGGCTCGCAGCTGGTTCAGATAATCGAAGGCTTGTTGCTTTAGGCTCGCATCGCTGTTGACGTTGAAGGCGGCCTCGACGGCATTCTCAATCTATGTGGGCATGGGCGTCAGCTCTCGTTGCAGCACGACATCCTTGTTCCATTTCATCATCCGTTCCGAAAACCTTGTTGGCAGGATGGTTACCGATCGGGCGAAACTCGCCGTGGTCGACCCATAGGGGCGGCGGGCGGCGGGATGGATGGGTGACGATAGAGGGCGGGATGGCGGGGTAAAGGCCTGACAGTTTTGTGCAGGCCAAACGGCACCACGCGGTAAACAGTACATGTGTTGCAAACGTACCTGAGCGTCCATATTCAAGACGTGTTGGCCCAGAGCGAGAGAGCGAGGAAGGCGGAGAAGAAAACAAACAAGAGATGAACTTTTGGTGTGGAAGTGAAGGAGAAGGGAAGGGAAAATAAAATAAAGAAACGGCTAGTCTTTTTGGTGTCGAAATGCTGCTATAATCCTGGCAGCTCTCCAAGCTGTGCATTCAGCATTCTTGCTTGACGTAAAAGCGGCTATGTAGTAGCTACCGAAGACTCATGGCCTAATTCGGTTCGATAAGGTAAACCAGGTAGACGGCCGCGGGGCGCAGTGGGATCGGTCGGGCTGAGTTGGCAGCTTGTGATGCGGGAGGGGTACTTTGGTCGGAGACGAGAAAGAGTCGAGGACAGGATCAAGATCTGGAGCCAGCGAGGCGAGGTACCAAGATTCCGAAGCAACCGTCGGCAGGTTTGGTCTGTCAAGAATGGCGGTCGGAGAGTGCGTGGAAGAGGGAGGAGAATGACAGGTGGTGTGCAAGGCTGAGGGGATATCGCAGCAATAGGACAAGACTCGGCGGCGGCGGTGGTGGTGGTGGCGGCGGGTGGTGTCAGTCGTTCGTCGTAGTTCCCTCGGTTGCCTCTGTGTTTGTGTGTGTGTGTGTAGTGTGTGGTGTGTGGGTGGGTGGTTGTTTTTTTTCTGCTCTCTCCATCCACAATCCCAAAAGTCGGTGCAAGAGTCTCGTGCACAAGTGGGGTCAACCAACTGCCTGTCATATCCGCTGTCGGGTTATCCAATGTTGTATCCTACCTAGGTACGAAGTAGGTAAGTACCTACTGAAGACCGGAAGCTAATTTCAATGAGGGGCTCGCTCAGACAGCGCAGCAACGGCGGGGTTCCTGGCTCGGTGTTCCCTCTCTACCTATTTCCAGGCCAATTATCGGCCAAGTCATCCCTTGTTTTCCGCCATGGCATCAACATACATACTATGCAACAAGATGAGCGCATATTCATTCGCCTTAGGTAGCTTCTGGACCTTTCCATAGCTAGGTACCTACCTAGGTACAGTAAGTACCTAGCCCGCACCCGACCGAAATGTCATCCATGACACAAAGCAAACTACTCCCTAGACGGCGCCCGCCAGCGTGGGCCAGAATGAATTCTTTGTTGGTGACGATGCTCTCCCTCGTTTTGTCCATTTCGGCCGTGTGCGTCGTCCCTTACTTGGGTGATCCACGTCAGCCCTATCAATCCACTGTACCTTGCCAACCCCGGCCTCCTTGCCGTGTTTTGTTTGTCGACGCCAATTGTTGCCCAAGAAACCCAATATGACTACAAAGTGTTGCATTGTTTCTCAAAACCCGAAGCCCTGGCTCGTTGGTGGATAGAGTCGACCTCGAACACACAGTCACTACGTCCCATTTGATTCGCAAGACACATGGCATAGGAATTCAACCGAGGCACTGCAATCGCTCTCATTCATTCAGATCAGGTGGAAAAACACTTCCCATAAAAACGAAAAATCCTTTCGGGCTTTGTCGTACCCAACTGTCTTGTACAGTAAACTAGGTAGCTCGTACGTGCGCGACCACTCCGGAAATCAATCATCCAACGCCTACAAATCCAGTGACAAACGGGCAAACACTTGGTAGTAGAATAGAGTCCGCCCAACAAGTGTCACCCCCGATAAATGACCCCATCATATACGGTGCTGTTTACAAGAAGAAGCAGATATTTCGAGCCCGGAGGAAGCAAACACTCAGCAGACGCGGACTCCGCACACCTCAACTCCTTTGCCCTCAAAGCAGGGCTGGCGGTCAAAGTACTTGACCATGAGCTCCTTGACGAATTCGGCATCATGCGCATCCCAGACGTCAAGACCCATGCTCTCCAGTGTATCGCTGCCAATTCGTACGGCGCTGCGCTCGGGCTCACCGTCGGGCCGGAGGGGAACATAGTCCGAGTCCTGGCCCCCCTCATCGTCGTCGTCTTCGTAACGATCGCTCGAACGCCCCACAAGATCCCCCATCGCCGTCAGCATTTGCGCCGTTAATCGGTGAAAGTATGCAATGACAGCGAGCTCCGTTCTGGCTTCGTCGTCCTCCGGTCCCACAGCCGGCCGGGATGCGATCGACCCAATCGAGTCGGCCATGCCGCCCGCTGCCGAGGAACGAGATTTTGAGGGCTTCGACATGCTCGGCGTATGGGGCGTCAACCCCAAGTCTGCCAGCAACGCCGCATCGTGGGCCGCCTCCTCCTGCTCCTCGCTGCGAGCCTGCTCGCCGGCGCTTGCCCACCACATGAACCCGCTATATGCCAGCGCTGCCCAGCTCGGCGGCTCGACAATCCTGTCCAAGGTCTCGTCATTCTCGAGTCTCGGTGCAGGGGAGGCACCAGTTGGAAACTTGAAACCTGTCGATGTGTCTGATCGTGGGCTTTCCGCTGCCATTGGCTTTGGCGTAGTTGCTGTCAGCCTGGTAAGACCAGACTTCAGCGCACGAAATCTCCTCAAATCCCGTTGTGTTGCTTTAACAGGCACGCCGCGGGGGCATTCAACCGTGGGCCAAACCTTTTCCTTGGCGTTGGGCGCATAGGGCGGGGGCATTGTTATGAGCATATCCCAGAGGGTGTCTTTCATGGCAAGAATACTGTCGGTCGTGCAGGCGATCCAGCCGGAACCCGACTCATCTAGGAAGTCGTAATTGCCGTCGGCCTTCCGCCGTTTCGAAGCCTCAAAGTCCTCCATCAAGAAAGGAATGTCGTGAACTCCAATGGTGAAAAGGGGTCTCAAGCGTTGCGAGGATGATGTTGGAGCCAGTAGCTCCGTTACCGTGTGGGGAATATTTGAGAGAACGGAAATGTTGTATACTACTCCAATATCAGCCAAGACCACGGTGATGATGTCAGGTGGACGCACCAAAGTTGCAGATTTCACGCACCGGCGCGTGGCACGAGATCAATATGCGCTTTCGCAGCAAAGCAGCCCTGTGAATGGGGAAAATGAGCGGTCCAAAGGTATCCAAGAGTGTCGTCAAGCTCCAGGCTGGATGGTAAGGGGAGAGCCGGTGGCCATACGGCACCAATGACGCGCCATCTGACGCAGAGCGGTGCCGGCTGTGGTGTGCTGTTTTGGGCTGGGCGGCCTGGACGTTGAAACTGATGGACGGGGACTCCATCGCCGGCCGTTCGTGCTCAGCCCCTGCCTTGGCCTTATTCTTCTCCCAGTATTCGTCAAGAAGGCGAGTGTTCTTGCGGTCCTCGGCCAGTTTTCTGGAAAGGCGAATTAAAAAGGGCAATGCTGACGCTTGGGCAATATTCACTCACGATGCAATGCCCTTCAAGCCCTCTGCATGCCGCCATGCCCGGCCTAGGCGGCCATAGCTGAGGGGAACCAGAACGCCCACGGCAATCATGCGCGCGTGGCGCGCCTCCTCTTCATCACATGGAGTGTTGATAAATGCGCTCAATCCGGCATGTTCCCCGTCGTGAACAAAGTATATCAAGTCGTCAGGAACGGTGTGAAGGCCCGATGGCAGACTCTTGTATTCAACAAGGCCCCCAAGCTCGATCCCGGGTGCAGCCTGTTTCCAGACAATCGTGTATCCAGCCTTGACGTCGAAGTCGATGAGGAAAAGAGCAGCTATGGGAGGCAGTTCGGGTTGGGCATTGCCCGCCGGCAAGCGGACAGAGAGAGGGGGTTGTGCCCGGCGGGAGGGCATGGTCGGAATCTTAGCGACTCGAGGTCATCCTACAGCAGCGAGGAGATGCGCCGACGATGGGCAGAGCAAAATTCTGTAGACGCAGCCTTTATTATGGAGCGAAACAATGGCGGTCGACGGCAGAGGGGATGTCTCAAAGGACGAATTCGAGGGTGATTGGTGATGCGCTCGACGGCTGTCGTGCGATCAAGGTTGCGAAGCTCCCCGTCGGTTACCGACGCCGAGCTCAGACCTCAGGCGGGATGAATGTTAGTCAGCAGACTGTCACTGGGGCTTATCGATAAGGAACCCCTGCAAATTACATTACACTCCTATCAAGCCTAAGTCTAAGAAATAGCAAGGTACCCAAGAACGTCGAAGGAACATGCGAGAACAAAGATGGCTCAGGCAAGGTGATTGTTCTCACTTCTTACCTACCCGGGGGAGGGGGGGGAAGACAAAGTAGGCTGTGGTGCCCGAAAAAGGATCGCCGGTAGCATTTTGCTTACTAGTTCTATAACTTCGAGACTAAACAAGAATAAGAAAAGTAAAGGCATTTCAACTGTTCTGAATTTTCGATACAAGTGTTGTAATCGGCATATCGTCGACCTTTACAGCAGTTATAACCAGCGACTGTGGTCAAGGAATGCCAGGGGCTTTCCTCTCTTCGGGTATCCAATATTGATCTCAACTCTTCCGTAATCCTTCTACAACAGGTGAGGAAGGGCAGCAGCAGCACGGGGCAGGGTCCTTCGGCCTTAGAGGCTGCGACTCGCAAGATCGGTAGGGCTGGTAGGATCGGTTCAGGGGTGAGCTCGTTGGTCTCCACCTGTCGCGAACGCCTGAAAATGTTCAAGTATGCTGGTTCCTCGGTTTATTCAAGCCATAATCAACCATCACCGACTTGGCTCAATCGATTCGGGTTCATTTGATCATACTGCCGGCAAAAACCTCTTCTCGCCAGTACCAAAGACCAGCCCAGGTAGCGCCGGGTCCCACGAGAATTTGACCAAGTGCTACGCCCACCGCAGCTTTTAAAGCACTGGAGCTTTTGACATACCCAAGCCTCCTCAGGTCCTAGATAGCATGGAGGTTTTGAAGAACCCATGCGGCGCATGCTAATCTTGCCCCGGAAGGCAGAGATGCCAGGGACTCCAGGAACACCGACCGAGTCGTAATAGCATCCGTGAGGACCCCAAGAACAGTCTGTCTGGCCATGAAGGGTGCGCCGCTAGAGACATGGGCAGCTGCCTGAACGACAAAGGCACAGATGTATGTGGCTCGGAGATATGGCATGTCGTGGGTCTCGTACCGGTCCAATGCGTCAGACTCCCCAACGTCAGGTTGACGCTTAGACCTTGCGATTTTCCTCCCCGCCTTTGGTAACTCGGATTAGGCCCCGACAAGTATAAGGAAGAGTGCCGAGAGTTTCCAAAAGGATGATCGTGGGCCGGTAGGGACGCCCTGATATCGCTCAAGCATGCACTTGACCGGGGTCATAAGGCTACTCAAGATCAATGCGCCAAAAATCGACTTGGCGACCGGTTTCGGAACGGATCGTTCTGACAGGGTATCATAGGCCGAAAAAGCATACACAAGCGCGTGGGAGGGAACAACCCGGCTGATACCCAGGCCATGGAGGTCAATGGCCATCACGCTAGGCATTCAAAGAATTGGGGACTGGTTGCTGGCATAGTGGCCCTCGATCGTGTACATCAAGACAGGTGCGACATGCTGCCATAGAGAGTTGATGCCGCCGGGTGCAGGCCAAGCGGGTGTCGTCACGGCCGCCAGTATCGACAAGATCAAAATGGTTCCGGCGTAGATACGCCGAATGGTATCGGACGTCGCCGGCTTCACTGGTACCGCCGGACGCTCATCCTCGAAGGGTATGGCCCGAGGCCGGAACGGCACGGGCAGACGATTGATTCTGGAGTTTCCAAGGAGCGAATTAGAAGCGTTTGGTAGGAATACATTGACGGCAGGAGTGAAGGAAATGAGCGGTCTCGCCAAGGCCGTCTTCAAGGTGTTCTCGGACGCCATGAGCGCCTGAAGGCCGTTGGAATTCTTGACGAGGAACCGAGCACGCTCGAACCGCGCCGACTGCATCCGCGCGAAGACTCGCGTGAGACCATCTTCATATAGGCATTCCAGGCTGTGGTGGGCGTCGCGAGCTTCGATCAGGGCGTTGATAAGCTCGGAGGCGGACTCAATCGCCCCGTCCGGCCGCCTATGGGGTTGGGCCTAGCTGAAGGTGTTAGTCACGTCGGCAATTGTAGTGCGTCTCACACATTCGGTGGTTTCCCAGCCCATGTCAATGCTTACCTTGTGTGCCGAGTCGCCTAGAAGGACGACCCGTCTGTAAAACCAGGTCCTGTATACCATCTCATGTAGTGGTGTCAAAGTCGATCTGGGTTTCTTCTTGTAGATGTCGTCGAATTTGAGCGTCTCGGTGACCGCCACCTTGGCGTACTCTTCCGCAAACGCCTCTTCGTCTTCCTTCGTATACTCGGGAATGCTCCCGCCGCGCTTCAACTCCGGGAGGCGGACGAACATGAACCAGTAGACCCGGTTCTCCGGCCCTGAGGAGACCAGGGCAGAATTACCATCCCCAAAGATGAAGGACTGGTCTTGCCGAGCCCAGCCATCGACATTCTGAGCAATGTCAAAGCTGCGATTGTAATAGCAAGGAATTTCGTCTTCCTGACCGGGCTGGAATGGACAAGAACGCAGTTCTTGTGCCATGCCATTCATTCCCTTCCTTGTCGAGCTGTAAATGCCGTCGGCTCCAACCATAATGCTTCCGTCAAACGTCTCCCCATCCAACGTTGTTACTCGAACGCCCCTAGCATCGTGCTCGATGCGACTAACTTTCCTCTTTGGAAGGACACGGCTTTTGTCCTCGACCTCGTCGTAAAGGATCTGCAACAGCCATTAACGGTTAAAAAAAAAAACAGGAATAGATACCCGTGCCTGCGGACACATGTTAGTTTGACGACTCACGGAGTGGGGTTCCGGAGCATTCGAGAAGCGTGCCGCTTCTGAAAATAACCACGCCAGTGAGTAATACGGTCGATCATTTTTCCTGACTTGTCTCGAAAATGAGCGCGGTGCAACGATTCCTGCTTCATGGCCTGAATTGGCTCGTAGCAACCGATCTGATCCAATATGCGTAGGCCATTAGGGAAGAGACCGATGCTGGCACCAACTGGTGGGGCAATCTCGCCATGTGCTTCCAGGACAACAAAATCAATGTCGAATTCCTGAAGCATGTTGGCTAACGTCAATCCCGCACCGCCCCCGCCGGCCACGACGACTTTGAAGGGCTTTCGGATATCCATTGTAAAGAAAGAATGAAGTGGGTAGAGAATAGCGTAGAGTATACGCTGTGGCTTTGGTCAAGGATAAAAAGTTGTTTCAGTTTGTGAAGGATAAGCTTCGCAGGGAAAAGAGGAGCGCAGACTCAGAGCAACGGATGCTATTTAAATGAGTCGTGTACAAGCTCTCAGTATACTTAGTGTCCGTCTTCGCCGGGCGGGCTTCCCGGTGTCTGTCACGCCGGTGAGCATCCCGGTAACTAAGTGGGTAACGGGTCATATCCAGGGTCCACGAAGTGCGGTTGCATTCGTTGAACCTCGGTCGTAGAGATCTGAACTCGCTGTGCCAATCCGACGACGCGGCAAGCGGGTGAATCAGAACAACATTTATCACCTAGGAATCATGCCAGGAAGCACGGTATAGGTCTAGCAATGCTTCCTCTGAGGCCGCCTGCCAAGCCCCCCTTCTTTGATCTTCTCCTGAAATGCAGCGAGTCTCTCCTCGGTGGCTAAACACCAGCCTCCGAAGGCGAGAACAGCCCATCTGCCAGGACTATAGGCAAAGGCAGCATCTTGAAGCCTCCGAGGGAGTCGGGTTTCCGGAATGGCGCAGCAAAAGCGCGCGGGGGTGCCAAGCCCCACCGGGGTCGTGTTCGGCAATTGAACGATGGCCCGCAACGCACGCCGTACGGGCCCACCCCGAGACCCGGGGCAAACGCCGTGTTATCCACAAGCACACGGGCAAGAATACAATCAGGACCTTTCTCCGCCGAGCCGCACCCGACAATGGAGATGGATTTGTAGGCGGCCGCGCATATGTTTGCAGCGCCATGAAAGGCAGGTACCGGCCTTCCATAGTGCCGGAATGCTCCCAGGTTAAGTTGGATGCCGTGTTCATACTCTAGGAGAGCCCAGAAGAAAAGTGCGTATTTGCGGTGTCGCCTGGAAGCAACATAAACTGGTCACATTGTAGAGTAGCACCAGCTTTCCATTCAATACTATACAACACAGGTTCAAATGAGGATGGGACGAACATGATAAACAGATGCAATGCTTACTTGCAGAAAGTCCGCCAACCACACAGAGAGCTTGGTCGTTCTCTGGAGATGTCTTCTAGGCCGACTTACATGAACATTGCTGCTGTGGCATTTGAGTGGCATTGCAAGCTGGCGCGGATCTAGAAATATGGCCTTAATTCGATATACACACACTCAAGTCCAAGACATTTCCGTGGACGGAGAGAGAGAGGGCCTTTTCCATGGGAATTGAAATGCGCTCAACTCATTCCTGAGCAGCACCAAGTATAGGTAACGCAAGGTCCCTACCTATGTAAGTACCTAGGTGTGTAGGTAAGCAAGAGCAGCGATGCTGACTAACATAGAAACGACCATCCAGATACGTAGGATACCTTGACTACCTTAGTACCTTCCCTAGTAATTAGTACCTACCTAGGTAGGTAGGTAGATACACTAAAATCCTGTCAGGGAGAGGAAGGAAGGCGCCGTCAATCTTGCCATGCGAGCCCGTCCTCAGCATTTTCAACGTTTCTTTCATCTGCCTTTACACGTGCCAAATGTACTAGGTAAATTCGGTCTTGTTGTACGCTAATTAGGTACCTAGGTAGCCTCCCGTCTGGCCCTGTCATGTCATGGTTCCCCAACAGTACCTACAGAACAGTACCAGCAAGCTAACCGCTGCACTACCTACCCACCTACATCCATCGACTTACAAAAAGTCGTCTCAAGATGCATGGTTTTTCAACTATGTTGCTGTCATTGTGTACCTGTGCGACCTTCAGAGGGGACCGGTCGTCCTGTGCTCGTACCTTGGTACCCAAGTCTCGGATATGTATGTATTCTGTGCACTGATGTCTGCCTGTCTTTACCCGCCCCTCCCTCCCTCTCTCGCATCAGGTGTCCCGCTCGTCCGCTCGCCCAGCTAGCACATGTAGGTCGCACACAGTGACATGTGCTAAGGGACCTTTCGACAGGACATCAGGTTCAATGTGGTCTAGCGCCCACAACGGTCTGGGCCGACTTTGGGGAAGTTGACCCGAAGATGTTCCTTCCCAACCACACATTCACATACCCAAGTACCTACCTTGGGTACCTACCACTACCTAGGTACCTACCTATCTACCTAGGTACCTCTATTGCTGCGCACTCGAATACTGACTGCACAGTCGGCCGCAAGGACGGCGGCCGGCGTCGGCAAGGAACCGTCTTCTCCCAGCAGCTACTTATTACATTACCTACCTACATATACATGGGCCGACAGCGTCGGTTCTTTTCCCCAACGACCTGCGCTTGAGGGGCATTAGCTTCCCCTCCCATCTCTCAAGTCATCCCACAGAAAAGAGAAGAAAAAAATCTGGGACGAACCAGCACGAGGAAAACCCCCACACCCACCCACCTCTTCTCTCTGCTGACCTCGACCCTGCTGGGTTATGCGACCCAGTTCCACGACCCATGACTGACGACTGGGGCCATGGTCGCCGCCTAGGTAGCTTGCGGTGCGGTGTGGTGTAGTGTGGTTTGGTGTGCGGTCCAAGTGCACAGTTACAGACAGTCCTGCCACTTGACTCCATTTATCTTTCCTCTCGCCGCTGCCGCAAGGTACTGCTTCTTTCTGCTCATCGGAAAGCCTGCCCACCGACACCGATCGATTGATTATTCCCTTACATCGTCATTGCACCCAGTCTCGTCAATCTTTTTTTTCTCTCCCTGAGACACACCTCCAACTCACACGTTACGCTCCCCCCCCCCCCCCCCCGCCGTAACATGTGTCTTCGGAAGCTGTAGCCTTTCCGTCTGCTTTCCCCATCTCCCCCATCTCTCTCCTCCTCCCTCTCTGCCTTGTTGCGCCGTCTCGCCTCGCCCTTGTGACGATCCCTCGTTCCACGGCCTGAACCCCGCGTTCGAGGCTTCCTCCTCAACATATCCGCCTCGAGGCGCGCCCCCTCCCGCCACCACCCCCAAAGAAGCTAAACGCCCACCGTTCCGACCATCATCTCTTTCTCCAAGCTTCCGCGCGCCTGTACCCTTTTTTTACGCCAGCTGCCGCCGCACCGACCAGGCGCATACTCACCAGCAGCCATGTCGGCTTTTCTAGGATACATCTTCTCCTTTTTCAAGGGTTACGCTGCCCTCGTCGTCGCCCTCTACATGTTGTCCTTCGTCGTTCCAAAGGCCGCCTTCGCCGCTCGCGTCTTCGCCTCCTACATCTCGCTGGCGTTGGCGGCTGGCTGGGGTGTCTTCGCCTCCATCTTTCTGCGCCTCATCGGCGAGCAGGGCATCGCCCAATGGATGACCGGCCGCGCTTTCAGCTACCTCATGGCCCTGACCACCGGCATCAGCTTTGAGGTCATCGATCCCAACAATGTCCTCAACACCACCCGCCCCGCCGTCTTCGTCGGCAATCACCAGACCGAGCTCGACGTCCTCATGCTGGGCGCCATGTTCCCCAAATACTGCAGCGTCACCGCAAAGGCCTCCCTCAAGAAGACGCCCATCCTCGGCTGGTTCATGACCCTGAGCGGCTCCATCTTCATCGACCGCAAGAACGCAAAAGATGCCAGGGATGTCATGTCCGGTGCCGCAGACCAGATCCGCAAGAGGAACCAGAGCGTCTACATGTTCCCCGAGGGCACTCGCAGCTACGCAAAGGACCCCGTGCTGCTGCCCTTCAAGAAGGGCGCCTTCCACCTCGCCATCCAGGCCGGCGTGCCCATCGTGCCTTGCGTCGTCGCCAACTACAGCCACGTGCTCTGGCTCAAGGGCCTCGTCTTCAACTCTGGCAAGATCCCCGTCAAGGGTAGGTCAATTGGTTTCCATCGTGGTTCGGGCAAGGTTCAGAATAATGCTAACTCGTCTTTACGCAGTTCTCGACCCGATCCCCACGGCTGGCCTGACCGCCGCCGACGTTGACGAACTTACCCGGAAGACGCGAGATCTCATGTTGGAGGAGCTCATTAGCCTCTCCGAGAAGGCTCAAGGCAGACCTATGAAGGTTGCCCACGATGCCACTTCCGCCAAGACCACCGGCACCGACGCTGCCACAGATACCGTCTCGTCCCTATGAGGCATGCATACTCTGCAAGAGACTGAGAGCTACAGTATTAGACGATGCAGCGCATTGGAGTCTCCCTTGGCGAGGGAGGCTATTCTCAGATGAACACGCATAAACGTCTCCGTTACGAGAGGGCTCCAAACAACAGATTTTGCATGGTTGGGTACGGGTAGGTAGAACTCGGGAGGGGCCATTTCTTGATATCCTATAGACCGAAAGCACTTACATTTTCTCTCTTCGCTCTGTCGGCCTTCATTTCTGGCCTGCGGGGCCTCGGGGGAACTAGATGTCCGGCATGACACGTAGATGAACACGGCGCGCAGGCGAGCATTTCTCGTTGAATGGCATTTCACATTGGTTTATTTACACTGCTTCGCTCGCGAGGGCTCTCGAACGAGAGGCGCTCTAGGGTGAGGAGCTTTGAGACTGCCGCTTTTTTGTTGGCTCGGTGGTTTAGACTTTGCCTTGTCTTTGATCGGTCCCAGCAGGGGAGAAGGGGGAGGGCGGGGCGCAACTTGTAGTAGTCTTGCCTCGGCAGAGAACTAGGCCAGAGTAGCCACGCAATCATTGACATGGTTGCAAGTTGATGCCGATTCTTGGGTATTGTCTTTGGAATATTGCACCGTAAAGGAGGGACATGGGGGTAGCAATGAAACCAATCTATTCAGTTACTCGTTATCTAACTCATGCCTGTTTCGTCGTTTCCATAGCCCTGGCCATCCTGCTCAATCCGCTCATACGACAATTTCAACCCTGCCATCCTCTCAAGTTTCATACATCCGAAGACGCCTGATTCAAGTCAGTATTGATGATGAGGTCGTCTTTGCCCTTCAGATGCATGACAATGGTTAGCCCCTCGACACCCAGATCATTGTTGCTCTGGCTGACGTCAGTCTCAATATCCACATGCCCGGGTGATTTGTGTTGTTCCTGGGAAACGATCTCCGCTTTCAGCTGCCGCACCTCGGCCGTCAAGTCCAAGTACCGTTCCTTCCAGGAGCATGTGTGGTTGGGCGGCATGATGGGCGTCGGGCTAAATACCTCGACTTCGGCAGTGCGGCTTCGGGCCGGCTCAACACTGGATTGTTCAGCGCTGTCGACGCGAGTCTCTTCAGCTAGAGCCGATTCCGAACGAGAATTGATAGCCTCGCTGGTCTGAGAAACGTGGGTGACAGTATCTGAGTCCACCTTGGTGATTTGCAAGGTTCTTGACGTCGACCTCGAAGAGCTTGATATTCGTATCTCTTCTAGACGCTTCTGCTTCAAACTGTACCACTGTTCGTTTTGACCCTGGTTTACAGCATCACCTGCCATTTCTGACGCCTCTGTAGCAACAGCTAGGGTGTGTTCGACAGCATTGGCAAGAGATGGTGATGGCGAGGGCGTCTCATGACGGCAAGTCAGGCAGGTATCAGCTCGCTTGCGGTCGCCGTAGTTTTGGTCCTCACCGTGCCGCCCTCCGGGGGCGTCCTCGTCTAGCGCTTGGGTCTTTCGAAGTTGCGATCTCCACGACTCCACGTCGGATGACTTCTGTTTCTGCACCTGCAGCGACATGTCTTCCTCCTTTTGCACCCGACGCAATGGTTTACTCATCCAAGGCAATGGATCCTTGTTCGCTTCGAGTGTTGTCTTTCGGACCACTTTCTTCAACTTCGGCCACTGGACTTTCTGCTGACTTGTCGGAGACCCGTACTGCGTGGTTTGGCTTTGTGATAGCTGGCTACTGCTTTTGGTGCTCTGAAGAGATACCGCAGATGCCGGAGGGCTGTGTATCTCTGGTCCTGATGGAGACATAGCAGTGGAACTATGTCTGTCGGAATTGTTCATCTGAGGCGTACTCTTGGTCTCTATTGAAGCCAGTCTGCTCTTCGCCTGACCGGGATTTTTCAACCAAGACGGAGAACGAGAGAGTCGTCTCGCTGCACGTACAGGCGTAGAATCCAAACTTTTCTTCTTGACCGGATCCACATCAAAGGACCGCGACCTTTCCAGGTCATGGACCTTCTAAGCCCTGTTGTGCTTTCTCTCCTCGGCCATCGCCATGTCCAGGCTCACTAGTTTGTCACGATTGAGGCCGGCGCTGCCGGCCTGTGACAGGAGGGTTCCCATGGAAGGTGTCGATGCTCTGGTAGTCTTCAAGACATCATCGTGTGGGGAGTTGGCGGCTCCTTTTGTCGGACTGAAACCTGCCGAAAGGTGCTCCATGATGTGCTGAGCACGCTTCAAATCTTCTGCGTGATGGTACATCTTGTCAATCTTGTTCTGAACTGGGTCGGCCGACGAACGATATGGGAGCAACCGGTCAGAGTCGCCTATATTTTCTGCAGGGGCATGCTGCTCCATGACGAATCCAACGTTGTAGCGGCCAGAATGATGCCCAGCATGTGTGGCATGGCATCTGGGATTCTCATAGTCTCCGTGTGTGTCCACGATGCTCAGGTCGACCTGTTTAGGTACGCAATTTGATAGTCTCGATGCCTGGCCCGCCCGGGCAGCTGCATCAGTGATCTGTGGTTCTGCCGCAGTGGTCTTCATCTTTCTGTCTGCACGGATGAATGGGTTATTCTTGAGGGTAGTTGAAGTGGACGCAGGTCTGCTCTTCTTGGCAATGTCCGTGACTTCCAATGGAGATGATGATTGACCGCGCTCTCCGATCACGTTCAATGCGAGCCGTTCGCTCAGCAAGTCACTCTGCTGCGTGCTTTCTACGTGGTCAGCGCCAAGTGACACTGCGTCGCCCGGTATCTCGCTGGCACATTGCGGGCAAACCGCATGTCCACACGTTCTGCAATACGTTCGAGATGTAACTTGGGTTCCACAAGAATGGCATATGTTGGATGCGTGGCGGGGAATGCTGTTTGTCCCATCTTGGTGACGCGAGAAGTCCTCTCCTTCGTCATCAGAGAGCCATCCAGATGGGCGAGAGATGCCAAACTCTGCAAAGATGTCCCGAGCATGACGTCTCCGAATAGTTGACGATGTGCCCTCAGTTCCCCGAGAGTGATCCGAGGAAGCAGACTGGTTAGAGAAAAAGCGGTACTGTTCTGGATGTGTCAGGGGACGCATTGAGGGTGAGGGCCTTGTGGCAAGCCGATTGTATGTCTTGCTGGACCGTGACCGGAGACGCCCTGTCGAGGCTGCCTGGCGAATCTGTAAGGGCCCCAGATCTGTCTCCCCGGTGGGCATCAGACGGGCGGAGTGCTGGCGACGCAACACGGGCGTGACACCTTGACTGCATCGCTGAGAGCCTTCCTCCGGTACCAAGCCCATGAATGAATGACCCTGAGGCGGTGCTTGAGATTCGGCAACCAGTGTGCTGCGTGTCGCCGGCCTCGCAAAGATTTTGTTGGTCCGCTGACCCTAGCCGAACCAAGTGCTCTCGCGTTCTCTCGCGTCTGGGGGCGATGGCTTGCGGTCTGATGCGCAAAGCGAGGGTTGCCTTGCAAACTTCTGACGTCTTGCAGATACTAAACCATCTGGGATGTCTCCGTCATCAGGCAGCGCGATGACATCGGGAGGTCGAGAATTGTCAACGAAAGGATCCTCCATATCAAGAGACAGTGGGTAGTAATTATGAAATGCTGCACGATGCTGGGGTAAGCGTAAAATGGTACTGTAATGGATGGGCCGCGGGCGTATGGGAAACGATGCTTGGTGATGGGCGATACGGAACATTACCTAGGGTAAAAGGATTGCCTCGAGAGAGGTCAGGATAAATACATTTTGGGGGGGGGGTCAGGAGTCAGAGGCCAGGCAGGGACCGCCGCAAGGAAAGGGGACAGGTCCAGCGTAGGACCTGGCAGCACGACTCCCATCACACCAAGGGAAGGACCGCTCCATGGGTTAGGCAGGATGCACGGCATGCACGCGATATTGTCGAAAAGCGAAGGAACGCTGGAAAACGTCGCAAGTGGATTCAATTATGCGATGTTAGATGAGATAGGGAATCCGAGTCTTTTGATGTACAACGTCATGTCACCGACGACCTTCTTTTACACTCTATTTCAGGGCAGCCTGCAGGCTCTCGAGAACCTGAGAAACAACTGTTAGCAACTCGTGCATGCACCTTCACTTTCGTGAGCACTAACCTCCAACTCAATCTTGGCCTCGGCGATAT
Source organism: Colletotrichum zoysiae (assembly GCA_030867305.1). NCBI lineage: Eukaryota > Fungi > Ascomycota > Sordariomycetes > Glomerellales > Glomerellaceae > Colletotrichum > Colletotrichum zoysiae. The sequence goes on along the minus strand of MU842993.1, from coordinate 29,081 downwards.
CCTGCTCGCTTCCGCTGCCGGAGGCGACCTTCTGGGCCTCGGCAATCTGGGACTTGACAGCCTCGGCGCTGAAGTCCTCGAGGGGGTATCCCTCGGTGGCGTTGATGCTAAGAACGGAGTTGGGCTGGACAACGGCGAAACCGCCGGACACTGTAGGCGGACATTCCCCGTCAGTTTTGCTCATTCTTGCCATCCCTTGGAAGGTTTGTTGTGATGTGACGTACGGAAGAACTGCTTGCTGGGGCCGCTCTCCTCGATGACCTCGACCAGACCGGACTTGAGCTGCTCAATGGAGGGAACGTGGTTGGCGAGAACACCCATCTCGCCGGACTCGGCGGGGATGTTGACCTGGACAACATCCTGGGACTTGTAGATAGACTGCAGTTGCGGCAATTAGCTCCGGTCCTTCAATTGGCTCCCGGCCGTGCCGAATCGTCGTCGTCGGCTCGTGTGCCGCTCAATGGGCTCGGAAATCATCGGTTCGTACCTGGTGAGGGAGCGACAGGCTCAGCTTGATCTGCAAACCGTCAGTGGGAGTTCGAGGGCCGGCTCGGAGAATGCAGAGCGGTGCTTGCCTTGTCCGGGACGGCATCTGCGTAAGTTCTGCGCTGAAGGGGGGCGCGGATGGCAGCAGGGCGGGCTCTGAGAGCCGCGCGCGCGAAGCGGAAAGAGTTCATGATGGGCTGAGCTGGCAATGGGATGTGATGCTTAAGGCAGCTCGGGTGAGGTCGCTGACAGGAATCTTTCGGCTGAGTCCATTCGGCTAGCGGGAGAAACTTTGGTCACGCCCATGGGCACATGACCCGCCGTGCACGGTGCAGCCCCGTTTTCGGCATCGGACTCTCTATTGGAACGAAACTGCATTGCTACATGACTCTACTTCCAAGACCGTATATCCAACTAATCAGTGATTTAGTATTTGCTTACAACGATCTCGACACCTCCCTCTACAATAATATGGCAACAGTGCACACCTTTCACACGCCTTACAGTCATGGTATCACGAAGCACACAACTTACACATAATACTGCTAGACTGTACCGAGGAAGACCTTGAATGACCGTCTTAGTTCGCCAGGAAGGACATCATCTCCCCAAGGTGCATCGCTAGCCAGAGAACAACTGCGACGACGGCGAAAATGAGTGTTATGAAGCCGGCATACTGATACAGACAAAGACAGCCGAGAGCAGGGGCCTGTCTTGAGCTTGCTTATATAATATGAGCTTATCCAGACGACGCCGACGATTACAACATCTCGTCGCCAGCCCCACCCCCGAGACCGCATGGCCTGCGGCAAAGTCTCGACTACATGGGTAGTTTTAGCCGTCCCATCTGACGAGCACCGAGAGCTTCCAAAGTTGCTCCATGTACGTGCCGCTGGAAATTCCGCTTCAGGGAATTCCGTGTGCCTGCCGAGGCTTATCTTACAGCCAAGAGGCTCGATCGGCTGCCTTGCTAGCGATCCTTGAGGATGAGAACATGGGATGATGTGACGGTGGGTAAACGTGAGATAGACCGCAGCAACGATGGAACAGAAACCGCCGTATATTCTCAGCAACCGGCGGTGTCCCTCAACCGTCACTCCCGTCGCTGGTGCCGACGCGCGCTCATTTCCCCCATGCAGAAAAGCGGCCATTTACCCAACGTCCTGTGAAGAGACATTTCTGCCCCTTCCCCTGTTCGGAATTGGCGCGCCGTGTAAGTAGGCGTCTAGTTGGAGGTGTCGTCGTGCCGCGAGACCGGAAACTCGACAAGCCTGGTCTTGAACACCCGATTTTTCTACCTCGCCTGTATACATTGCCAGCACGCACGATGCCTGGCAACCGGTGCCGGTGGTCGTTATCGTGACAAGCTGACGGGGTATTACATGTCGTATTCGTGGAGATGAAGTTAGGCCCCCTATCTATGTGACGCCAGCGCGGTTTATGAAGCCCATTGTCATAACCCACTCTACCCGTTGCCATCGACATAGCCATCAAGCTCTCGTCTTTGGCTGGTAGTGAGCGCTCCTCCTCGGCCTTCACCATGAAGCTCCTCGGTATTCTGGCGGCCCTTCTGGCGCCAACCCAGGTGGCTACCACGGCCGTCTTCGCACATTCCAAGATATGTTCGCCCAGCAAAGGCCCAATTGCCACAGTTTACACCAACCTTCCCGGCTATAACTCGTCCAGATCATCTCAAGCAATGGCTAAGACGAGTCCCACTGCATTGTGCCCTCCAACGACCGGCAGTACGAGGCCTTCGAGATTGGCAAAGCCCCTTCAATTATGTCAAGGACATGCCACACGGCGCGTAGCGTGCCCATCTGCCGTCCCATATTGACTCGTACAAGAAACTCAACTCGGCCGTCACGTCACCAACCACGACAACGGCACCGAGCTGGTTGCCGTCGACCGAGACGGTGGGAAGAGGGCTGCCGAGTAGGAGGGGCCTGTTCTTCAAACGGCCAGTCTGACTTTCACTTTACTCTTGCCCCACGGCGGCGTGGTTTGTCTCATCGCGCTATTGCCGGAGCGCGACTACTGTGCGCCTCGGGCTGGCGACAGATATACCCTTTTGCATCCCAGAGCACAGCTCGCCGCATGGGAGCGGAGCTCTGTCTGAAACGGAGCTGAGAAGCAAGCCCAGCGAGTTGCGGAGAAAGACGACGAGGGGCATGCGCCAGTCCTAGTGTTTCCTGGTAGAGGATGCGCCTCGCTGACAGCCCAGGCTGGGGGAGCCGTCATGGCCAATGGCCAAGGAGTCTGGTCTCCAAGGTCACGAGCGGCTTTGCTTAAGCAAATGAATACGACTGGCGGTGGTGGCACGAAGGGGCGAGGAAGTACTTGAGGCTTCTGGGGTTGGTTCCCCCCTCGCCAACCGGAAGAGAGAGCGTAAGTACTTCCTGACCCAGCCAAACTACCCACGTTGCGACCCACGAGTATTTCACGATCCTCCATCCGGGACAATTATGGATAATGTCGAATTACCTACACGGAATGATTACCGAAGATGTGGCGTCGGAAGACGTCTTCTCTAACATATTCAGGAGCGCATTGGTAGACTGTTGCGACTAGGGCAGTGTCGAAGACCATGCTAAGACTATGACCATGCTACTCTGTTGGATTGCAATCAAGGTTGTTGAGTCCGCAGATGACGAGGGCCGCCCAAAGCTGCTTATACCTAATTCCAGGCCTGTTGGTTTCAGAGTTGCTGGATAAATTGAAAGTATGTCCTGCTGGGGTTCTTGGATCTCACGCCGTTGCCTCCAATGAAAAATCTCATCTCCTAGCACGCCCCGAAGACATCCAGCCAAACGTATCTGGAAACTCATTCCTCCTTAAGCCATTACCGCGCATTAACTCCCTTACCTGAGTGAAACTTATCCAAGCAAAAACAGAATGATGCGCATTGAGTCAACTAATCGGCAGCGTTGTCATCAGGTCAAGTATCGGCTGCGCCGCCAATCTTATATAGCAAACCAGTTGCCTCCCGGCCTTTCTGCGACGGGTCTGGAAGAAGCTCTGTAACCCACCGCCGCATTTCATAGAGAAATTTCAGGCATGTTTAGTCTCGGATTAGTTTAAGTCACAAGTTGTCCAGCCAAGTCTTACGGAGGTTGGAATTGGTCCGTCAGTACCAATGTCACAAAACTGGGATGTGCTACTTGATCATGCTACGAAGGCAACATAGGAACATCACCAGCTCTTAAGACTAAGTTGCAATTCATGCTGAATGCAGATAGTCTCTCTATTATTAACTTACGCTCAACTGAGATCGACCTTACCGCTGCTGATTTTACACATACCACGTAGCGAAGGCTCTCAGTTAGGCCAAATCGTACGACTCCTTTGAGGAAGTTCGGCAGTTTACTTGAGCCAAATACTTTTCTGGATTGATGCAATTTGCATCAATCAAGATGAAAATCAAGAAATCGGCATTGAATTCGAAACATGGACAGTACCTACAGACCAACGGCTACTCATTTGGTTAGGGGAGCCAACGTAAAACAGTAATCTAGCCACCGACATTATTGGGGCTTTGAAATGCCGTTACAGCAATTACGGCTCTGACATAAGCTTCTTGAGAATATATACATGTCCCAGGCAACTATTTTAATCATTGCAGTATTGGGCCAGTCGAGCTTGTGGTAGGCATACCGGCAATTATATGCCACCTCAAGCGACCGCCAATAGCACGGCCAAGGGGCATTCGTGGTCAAATAGAGGCAATGCCTGTTGGAACTAGAAAAAGTAAATATATGATGAAGATTGAAAATAAAATTGGCATGATGGCCTTGATGTTTGACATTGTGGTGGAAATACACTGAAGAGATAGCGCACGATGAAGTCTGCTAACCATAGACATCCGCGGAGCCATTCAAGACCACACGTGACATACGCATGCGCAAATACTCTGAACACAAGCACCATTCAAGCCACGGGGGTAAGTGGCCAGAGGCTGAGCTTCCGCTCTTTGAATTCCTCGCGATTGGGTTCACGTGTTGCAGATGGGGAACAGGGATTGTTCGTTAATAAGATCCAATCCACGTGAAGTCAACAGTTACGGGAGCAGATCAACTCGCTCATCGGGCAACGATTCAAAGAAGCAATTTCCAGAGAAGCCGAAAACAACGAAAACACTTTGAAAGGCTGGCAAGTTGAGCCATGTCAGGCCGTAGACCGCCTCGAGCAGGGCCAGCATCAAGACAAGACAGCAGTCATCCAGTCATCACGACTCCACATCTCAACTATCATGTATATCAGATGACGCTACTTCTTGCGACTACTCAACTCAGCTTACCCTGACTCACATGCATGATGATCATTTTTGGTCGGCCATGAGTCATAAACTGTACGACTTGGAGAAGAAGTAACAAGGGAAGAACCGCAAAAGACATGGAATCCGACGACACACGGCGCATCATGCCAGAGCATCCGAAAAGGGGAGTTGATATCCCCCTACCGCCATCCCAGGATCACCATCCGTCTCACACAAGGTGTCCCGGATTGAAGCTCCCCACGTTGTTATGGACGTCTTGGCCAGCTGTTACCGTCTAAGCTTCTTCTCCTTCTGTCTTTCGCAGATCCGGAGATGCGCTTCTATCCCAACCCCCGGTGGCTTGCGGACGTCAACCCGGCACGTAGCTCCTCGGCCACTCACAGCCCGCCCTGTGACCGAGGATCATCTGGACCTGTGGTCAACAAGTCACTTGCAAGTTGCTTGTCCCTCAACAACCAAACCGCCACTTTTGGCAGCCACACTTGTCTTTTGGTATTCGTGGCTAGGAAGGATTACACATCGCCACCGTGGACCATCGCCTCGCGGAATTCCACCCTTGAGCATATGATGTGGCAGATGTATAGTTCTATCAATGGACCAAGGACAAGTGTAGATTTCCCAGATACTCCAGGGCATAAAGTGCAACACGGAAAAAGAAAAAGCCACAAAAGAAAACCCCAACCCGTCTTCGGTGACGTCCTTGGTAAATACTGCCTTTCCCACTTTCTCCATCTTTGTATCGAAACGAAACAACACGCCAAAAGCTACCAACAACGTTGCCCGATCGCCACAGAACCCTGCTGGGCCACTTATCAAGATACGAAAATGGCACAGACGACCATCAGCCAAAATGATTGACTCGATCGGCTTGATCAGACTGGGAGAAGGCAAGTAACCTGAGTGAGGCGAGCATAACGGCTACAAGCGACACGGCCGCCATTGCCGTCGCCCTCCCCTCCCCTTCTCAAAGAGGCACGAGAGATTTCCCGCGGGAGAAGAAGATCCGCGGTTCTTGAAACGCCAGGGGGGAGAAGGTCACGCTCACAGCTCACGACTCGCGCGACTACGGTCCGGACGGCACCGGGCTACCGAAGGGTGGTGGGAAGGGCGAAAGTAAGGGAAGGGATGAGGCTCGTTGGCTCTTTGGCCCGCATGCTCACCGCCTGTCGCCGTCGGGAAGAACAAGGTACCTTCCCTGAATGTTCTGGAAGGAAGCGAGACTTGACGATGGTAAGCTTTCGACATCGGACGAAGGCGAGGCACCACACGGAGCAGAGGGCGACAAAAAGGAAAAAGAAAGGAAAAAAGGGGGAAGGGGAGCAGGGCCACCACGGGTTCGATGGAAGGGGGAAAACCACCCGCTTCTCGCACGTCTTATATGCGACAAGCTTTGATGCCCGAGATCTCGTTTCTGCCCCGAGACTGCTTGGCGCAGGAAAAAGAAGAAGAAAAGGGGAGAAACCCGCCTTGCGGCGGTGACGCCGTCGTCACCTCACCGGCGGCGGAAGGGTGATGACGAAAAGGCACAGGCGCGAGAGTGGTTGATGACACGACATCACTCAGCATAGATTTGTCGTGATGCGCAAAAAAACGAAAAAAAAACCAACCGATACGCTTAGGCTCAAGCATTGCAGCCTGCGAGCAGCCGGCCCTCCTTTCGCGAAAGCCTTCCCAAGCTTCCTCCTTGAACACCTAGGTAGGTACCTCCGCCCAGTGGCCCGGCCTCTTTCCCTCCCTTCTTCTGACAAAGGCAAAAGTGAGACCCTGAATTAGAAGGAAAGCAAAACCAGAGAGACTTCAGACTGTGACGGCACTGGCCCTCGTGACACAAAAGTTTGACTACGAAAGGTCAATTGCTCTAACTCACCACCCCCCCCCCCCCTTCCTCCAGCAGCTTTCTCTTAGTAGCTTACAACCGTAAACCCAAAAAAGCCAAAAAAGCACAGTGGGTGAAGGTGGACGGGCTTTTACTGGCATGGGCGTGGCTTATTGGTGTAGCAGCGGCCGGATTCAGCACCCCATCTCCATCCTCCCGGATGCGCACCAAAGCCAGAGTCGGGAGTGTCCCAATTCAGCCTCCCGAGACAGCTTCCCCCCTCCCTATTAGGCCGCTTTCCGTGCCCCTTCACCGCTTGGAAAGCGCAAAATGGAAGGGAGGGGGGGTAGAGTAGAGTAGCTTATGCTTCCAACGTGTCGGAGCTCGCTGTCTGAGAACCAAAACTTCAAACAAGAAGGCTCCCGCTCCTCCAACTACACCTGGATCGAGATAGTATAGCGGCGACCGAGTCGTAGTGTGTGATGCGAGCAGATTGCGAGGGTGGCATTTCTAATTTCTTTGCGTTGTTTTCCCGCGATCGCCGTCGCGGACACAACAGCCGGGCTGCGACCTCTCGGGCATCCCACAGCCCAGGGGGTGGGAACCGTCGCATTTTCCCAACGTGACAGCGGCGGTTTCTTGGAGACGCCGAAGGAAGGGGGGGCGGCGACGGTTGGGCCCGGCCAAAAAAAACGTCCTTTACGTCCTTGGGGCCGACGGCAGACCGCCCAGAAAAGGCTTGGAGAGACATTGACGACGACGAACAGTAATGGAAACCCCCTACCTCCCAGCAGAGGCACGGCCAGGGAACAAGGCACACTTTTTCGCGACTTTTTGCAACTTGTTTAGCCTGCGGGATAGTCGAGCTTGACGACACGGGTGCATGTGTAGCGTATCATCCACGATGGGCGCGATGGTAGATGATGGTGGGGGGAAATATCGTGCGGTTTTTCCGTAGACAAGCCGCGTGCTCATGCATACATGGTACATTATTTACACAGTCAAGAGGGTTTGGAAGATCTTGGTCGAACCAGTCGATCTTCAACTCCTCTTGTATCTCCAGGTCCTGCGTGTCTCGCCCGCCAGCCAGCATTACGACGACGACGACGACGACGACGGTGACGGCTTGCGTGGGGTGTACGCCCCTTGCCCTGCTGATCAGTCGACGAATTTCGAACACTACGCGCCGGTGCCGCCTGAAGATTCGAGGGTGAGACCGAAACGGGGGAGGGTGAGATTCTGCAGGAGTAAGAGCGGCAACAGCAACAGAAAACGGTCAGAAGCAGCAGCAGCAGCAGCAGTTTGTGTGCGGGCGTCGCAGTTCCACATCCCACCACCACCATCCCCCCTTCGGAATGCGGGGTAATATGTGATATCCAGGACCTTTATAACCACAAGACCGTCCACGAAATGCACCACGCCGCCCGTTTCCAAATAGAATCGGGGGTGGCTGGCTGGGGGGGGGCTGTCGATCAAAGAGATGCGACACGCGCGGGGGGCAGTCTGCTGTGTTGGCTTGCCCGCCTGCGAGCCATGTCCTCTCTCTCTCTCTCTCTCCGCGTCTTTTGCCAGCCGCGCAACTGACAAATGGCACCACCCCTTGGCTCTGGAGACGGGAGGGGCAATAGCAGGAGAAGAAGGAAGGACAACTCACCACACATGAGAATGAGGAGACAGACGAGAGACATCCCATACCGCATTTGGCGGACACCCCCGGGTTCGGAGCGTAAAGAGACAGAGAGAGAGAGAGGGAAAGAAAAGTCTGTCATGAATCGGTCGCTGTCGTCAACGACGGGGGGGGTTTCAAAGACCGGCAGCTGAAGTGTATGGCACAAGTCTCCATCACGCCAGAGACATGTGGAGGTGCTGTCAACAAACAAACGCAAACCGGACGGAAACACCGGCGATGGCTCGGTCTCAAGGTTGGGACTAACACGTCTCCTCGTTGTCCTGGGGTATTGGCATGTCATTGAGAGGCTTTTCTTCGCTCAATAATTTTTTTGGGGGGGGGGGGGGGGATGGCAGGGCCGTACCCACTACGCAGGAAATGAGCAGTTGGTACCGTAGATGCCTTGGGACGACCCTCCCTCCCGTCAGTGTTTGACGTTAAAAATCCCTCCGCTGCTGGAGTTGGTGCAGAGCCGAACCCGCCCTTTGCCAACATTGCGCCGTCGACCGGAGGACGCACATGCCCCCCCACCCCCTCCGGGAAAAGCAGCGAGCGTCAACAAGCAAATAGTGGAGAATGGGAGAGGAGATTGGATGGGGAGAGAGAGACCAACAAGAGGCCGAGAGACCGAAGGGCGGAAGAGGGGCCAGTATGTAACAGAAGCATGTGCCGGACGGGCAACCCATCGCTCAGCTCTCACAGCATTGCTACACTTGTCCAGCCGCAGGCGAGTCGAGATCGTGGCGGCCGGCTCGACATTGGCTAAATGCTCGGCCAAAATGAGACCTTGGTTGACTAAGACGGATAGCCCGTAATGGAAACAGCCTTCTCCGTCGGACGGACGGAGGCTGGCTGGCATCTCTGGACACCTCGACCATATCTCTACACCGGCAGCCAGCCGCGCTCCTTCTCGCCTGTCTCCAGGCGCCGGAGCGTTCTTTTTATCAGAGTTTCCTTTGTTGCGTGGTTTGTCAACAAAAGAAACCGACGGCCTTGTACGGAAGAAAGCTGCGTCAAGCGCCAGTGGACAAAACAAGCCCGTTTATCAGAGACCACGTTAAATCTCTTGGCGAAAGGGGGGAAAGGGGAGGGGAGTCCGAGCCAGATCCTGGCGCTCTTCTGACTTTCTCGCGGCTTTTTCGAAACCCTAAAAAGCCAGCTAATCGAAGGGCCGGAATCGGCCTAGGGCGGACGGGTGATTGTCGCGATGCCCGCACAGCCGCAACGGCATTTTTTCTTTCTTTTTGGTTTACGAGTATACTCATGTTCTCTCGTTCATGATCTCATCTTGCCGTTCTGGTCGCATCATCCCCGACTGCCAAGGAAACCGCAGCAGAGAAACAGACTGTCGCAGTTGCTGGGCTGAAGTCATGCAAAATGATGTTTCTTCGAGGCTGAGCCTGAGCCTGAGCTTGAGCTTGACGGCAGCGGCTCGTCACCAAACGCGTGGGTGCAGGCGTCTAGGAGGCCGTGAGTTTTGCAGAAAGCAAGCAAAACGCACGCACGGCGAACGCTCGGCTTATGATATAATGCATGTAGCAGCCTTTTGTTTCCCCCTTCGCCTTGTGGATGGATCATGGTGGCGCTGCCAGTGACCCAAGGCTTGGCACCACGGTGCTCCGGGCGAGTCAGAAAGGGAATGGGATCGATAAAGGGAAATGGTCCGGGATGAGGGCTGTCGGGCTGAAGCTTGTTCTCTGGTGATGAGCGTCGGGGGCTTGCAGATTCACGAGTCCTTCTCCAGAACGAGGTGGTTTCTCCCCTTCCCCTCCTTGTTCGATCGAGTACGACGCGACTTTACAGGACTTTGCATGTGGACGATGCGGTGTGGTGGGAGGACCAACCTGTCGTCGACTGTCTGTCGGACGAAGCAGCTAGAAGCGCCTTGCATGTCCACCACCACCACCACCACCACCACACCATCACCGGAAAGCTCCACGGGACCGTCCATGCTGGGCCGTGTAACTTTGGCCATGTTGCCAGATGAATGGGGAGCAAAACAGGGAAATGTCAACAGTGCTAGCTCCTGGAGAGAAGACAACGGTGTGTTTTGCTTGAGGTATTTGGCAAGACTGTGCGTGGGCCACGCTAGGTAGACTAGCCCTTCCATATGTTGATGTTGATGGAGATCGGCGCTACTCTAGCTGCTACGCAACAAACGCAACGGGGCCAGCTTTATTTTGGTCGGTAAATGCCATTGGCAGCTTTGCTTTTGCTTTGGCTTGCATCGAGACACAAAGGGCTGAGCTAGGTACTGGTAGGTAGGTACATGAGGGAAGGCCCCGGAAGGGACGCCTGAATCCGTCTGATGTTTCGTGACGAGGAGGTAAGGAAGCCTTGGGAAATAGAGCGTCGAAGAGGCCAAGGTTCACGTGTGGCCCTCGCGATGTTATTTTGGGGAGAAGATCTCTAAGAAATACTCTAGGAGAAACGCAGTTAAGGACTGCCCGGACAGAGAGAGGGGATCGAGGGGAGGGCTGATGGGCGACGGCACGGCTGTGCCTGAATGGCGGCACTGCGGCAGAGGTGCAAGGCGAGGATGGCCTGTCGTCGACGGCGGAGTGAGCGCTGGGGAACGATGGGAAAATGTCTCATTTTGATCAACGGCCTCGACGCAGCCCCCAACGGGCGGCCCCTGCGAGCACATGTACTATGCGCAGAGAGGAGAAGGCGTCGAGTCAATCAATGCCTGGCGTTTTGGGTGCGACATGTCCATGCTGCTGGTAATATGTGCTACAGCCTCTGGAGGTATACTTCACTTCGTAGCTAGGTACTGCGTAGTAGCAGTACTACCTACCTACCTAAGCAGGTAGGACCATCACCACATAGCACTGCTTCGTAGATTATGTTGCGTGTGTGCAGGCATCCGTCGGCAAGAGCCGATACCCCGGACACTATTGACACAGCGGGTTTATCAGAACAAGAAAATAGAAGCTGAGCGGGGAGACAGTAGGAGACAGATTGGACCTGAGCCAGGCTTGGACCACATCAACTCGATGGGCACAGCACAGCACAGCACAGCACAGCACAGCACAGGGCAGGGCAGGGCAGGGCAGGGCATGAAGTGCAGCAGCACATGCCATCATGGTATGTGCATGGATGCTGGTAGAGGAATGTGCGTGCTACTGTCTGTGGAAAGGTGGGAGCTTTGATGATTGAAAGTTGCCAGTGGTAGCGTGGGATGATTGGATTGCAATGATGAGACGAGACGACGAGACATTGACGGCAGCCTCACGAGGACAGATGCAGCCTGCAGGTGTAGGTAGGTAGGTAGGTAGCAAAGCAGAAACGAAACCAGTTGGATGCAAGAGGGGGTCCCGGATAATGACGGCGACTCGGACGGATCGGACTGTCACTGGACGAGCGCAGGCAGAGACGGTCTTGGTCGAGATTCGGAAAGGAGGAGCTGAACAGTGGACAAATTCCGAGGGAATTGAGAGGAAGAGAGAGAGAGAGAGCAGTGGCTCCGAGGTCAACCAGCGGTGACCTGCTCGTCATAGCAAGCCAGTAAGGCGGATGCATGTCACTCTCTCTGATGAGATGAGCTACGGCAAGGGAGAGGTAAGACTCAGCTAGCTTCCTTAGTACGTTAGGGGGGCCCGCAATACTAAGCTAACCCGATGCAGCTAGCCGCATTCGTCTGCTAGGTGGGTATTTGAAAGATGCGAGATGGCGCGCGGGATCCGTCCATTTCGTCGACGGGCCCCGGCTTAGCGTCTTGCGTGCTGGTATCGGAAGTCGAGCGGTGGTTGGCAGCAGGTGGGCTCTCGCTCTTCACCGTCAGAATCTCATCAACTATTTCAGCGCAAGCGAGACAGGACAGGGCGGACAGAGTGGATTGCGCGAAGAGCAAGGGGGGACAGAGAGAGATGGATGTGGTCCCTTTACGCAGATTCGACCACTGGCGAGGCCAGGACTAAGAAAAGGTGGAGTGTGTCAGCGTGCGAGAACCAGCCATGCCATGCCATACCGGGCCCATGCCATGCTGGTACCTACGCTATAAGCTACCTACCTAGCATTAGTAGGTACTGCGTAACCGTTGGCGATTGTCGATTGAATTCGATTCGATAGACAGGGGCAGGGGCTTCGGGCCAAGGCTGGTCCCTCCCTCTCTACGAATACCACGTAGGTACGAATTCTCTCCCCTCGTGCGTGTGCCTCCTCGCTCGTCCTCAAGCATGGTAGGTACGACATACCTGGGTAGGGACTGCGTAGAAGGCAGAAGGTGCGTGCATGCATGCATGCATGCGTTTCCGGGAGAGAGGGCCTTCCGGTTATTCATCGTGGATTTAGCAGCCAATGGGAGCAAAGTCTTCGTCTGAGGATGCGCCTTCCCGGCTAGCGCCGTTTTCGGCTCGAAGCTTGAGTCCCTTGGCGCGGTACCCGATGGAAGGCGAGAAGATGCCGACTCCCGCCTGCGACTGCTACTGCACTGTACGAAGTACGTGCTGCATAGGTAGGTAGTTACCTGCCAAGGCCGGTAGCTCTGTTTCGAGCCGTGCGTATCTAGAAAAGACGGGTACTTTCCTGCTCCCTGCACACTGTGTGGCGCGCCCGCGCGCAACGGCCGATGGATCTCCCATTTCCCGCGTTAGCCTGTTTCGTAGGTTGCCTACCTAGCTTGGCCAGTTGATCGAGCTGGCCTTTGTGGTCTTTTGGTGAGATCTGGGTTGGATTGGATTGAACTGTGATTGGACTTTTCATTTGAGAGGCGCTTCCCAATTCTTTTCGATGGTTTGCGCCGTGACACGAACGTCCCATCTTCCTGCACTTACAGATAGATACCTACATTAGTAGATACATAGGGGGTCCCTGCGAGCCCTGAACGACAGGCTTGTCCCCGGTCTAGCGGCCTCTTCGGGGGGGGGGCTCCACCTGTTGACATCTTTTGGCACTCAGTTTCCTCCCCAATCCGTGCCACCGGCGGAGACAAACGGAAAAAGAGCGGTACCTACGCAAACTAGTGATGCATACATACGGATAGTGACGAAAGAAAATAAAAAACATTTCTCGGAAGCAAGGGTAGGCTCGCTGGACCTCACGCCAAAATAAAACAACATAAATACAAACAAAATGACAAGGGAAGAGATGCCAAATTTGGCCGAGGAGACGCAAGAAAATCTCGCCAAAAAAGAGTTGGGGCTGACCAAGAGAAATGCGATGAGACCCAGTCATCAAACCTCAGGCATGAGGCCGCGTTTGGATAGTCATGTTCCTTTCGAGGCATGCGCCAAAAGATGAGGAATTTTTTTCCTTTTCCTTCTGCAGAGCTTAGCGCAGCAGAGCAATGAGGGAATTTCCTATGGAAGAGAAAAAAAAAACCCCCACCAAAAAAAAGGTCTAGACATCACAGTAAAACCCTACGTGGGCATTGGGACTGCCCTGCCCTGCCGTGCCCTGCTCTGCTTCGCTCTCTCCTTGAAAATGAGGCATATGCATTCGCATTCGCATTTGCATTCGTTCATCTGCTCTGTCCTGCTCTGCTCTGCTTGGTTTCGTTGTCTCAGCATCGCGCTCGCAGACCGCAGTCCGCAGTCCGCAGCCTGCAGCGCCTTGTCTGCCAAGATCTCCAATTACCTTAGTTTGATCTTGCCAAGCAACCCTCTCTCATCCCGTCCTCACCACACTCACACGCACTCAAACCCGCCGCCGTCTTTCAGAGACAATCCTCCCTTTTTGGGCTCAAGATCGGAACTCGACCCTGCCTCGGTCTTGGCTCGCCATCTGTTTTCCTCTTTTTGCGTTTGCCCTGCCACCCACTGCCTCCCTCAGACAGAGAGACAATCACGCACACCCCACGCTTTTCCTTGTCGCCGTCTTGCAGAAACAACCGCTGCACACACACACACACACACACACACACACACACACACACACACATCACACACAAAGACAAGGACCCCGAAAAAACACCTTGGGCCAGACATACCACCAATCACACCCATTTCTGGTCTGCTTGTTTCCCTTGCTGCTATTGGAGAACTGACGGACCGGCGACCCCCATCCTATCTACCCCATCCCTCTCCTGCCTTCTTCTCCCGAGTCACCCCCAGTCCTGCCAAATCAACGGCCCACCTGACCAACGAAGCCGACACGGCACGGGTACGGATACCTACGCTCGCTCAGCACCGCATTGAGGAAGGAGCCTCTCTCTATACGATAGATACATCGTACCTACCTACATACCAAGGTACACTACTGCGTACAACAAACGAATAACAGCCAGGCTGTACAGCTGTATTCGTATGCATGCGGATACTCTTCATCAACCATCAATCACCAATCGTCAATTAATCAATTCCTCACTCAATCACATACACCCCTCTCGCCTCTTGCCTCTTAAACTACATACATACATACATCCGCCACTGTCGCTCGCCCAGCCAGCCGACTTGCTGTTTTCCCGCTGTCATTGCTCGTCCGTTGAAGCACCGCATAGGTATTTCCGGCCCTCTCGTAACCGTAACAGAACGGGGAAACAGAGAGAGAGAGTGTGTGCGAGAATCCATACAACAGCGCACGCATTCACGCGCACACCCAGTACCACCACGCCTCAAGCATCTAACTAACCAATACCTACCCTACCCTACCCCCCCCCTTCCCCCGCGGCCGCACTCCCTCCCACGGCACCAACGAAGCGGTAAAGCGAATTTGCCCTTGGAAAAACTGGCCGACTGACCTGGAGTCTCCACTACCTAGTCGCGGCCGCTACCCGTCGCCACTCCCATCCCCCACTCCCACTCCCTCACTCACCCTTGCTCTCACCCCCCTCCCCTTCTTCTCACCCTCCCACATTTCTGGTTGCCTTTGTTCCCAGGTTGTCGCCTCGACCGACTTGTCAGGTCTCCCCCGGCACATGGTCGAGTACATATCCATCTGCTCTTACTCGCCCCAGAAAGCAAAACGCAAGCCCGCCCAAGCCCTCGGCCTTCGAAAATCCTGAATTTTCATCCCACCTACCTACCTCTTCGAATCCACCAAGAATAAACCAGAACCCGTTAAAGTTCCCTCGCCGTCCTTCCTAGCATCTATCCCAGCGCGCCCGTTGTCCCTTCCTCTCCTCCCTCCCTCTCTCTCCCATCCTTTTCGTCTGTTTTCGCCGTTTCCCTGCGCCACGCTACCTGGGTTCGACGTCATCTGCTCGTCCACCTCACTCAAATCCTTGCCCGTGTGTCCACGCCCACGCCGTGAGCACTCACGCCCACAACATACTTTGATCTGCACCTCGATTCAGCTATTCTTGTACCCCCAGGACCCTGAATCATCCTTTTCACCACATAGTACCGCGCCTCAAATTGACGCACCGCCCGGCCATCCCATAATCTCCCTGGCCTTATCCTACCACCACCACCACCACCCATCACACCTACCACTTCATAAAGCTGCTCCCTCGACGATGTCAGTTCTGTCCTTATAGCCCTACGGTCCCTAGGGACACGATTTGATCTGCAGCACTTGTCTTTCGAGACGATCCTTAGCTGCACATCCGCCTGAGGACACCCTTCTCTACATCCACTCACAGCAAAACCAAACACACTACCGCACCAACACGCGCCTGCCGCAGGCAGCTAGCTGTCCACTCATCACCGGGACTGCTACCATCTACTACCCACTACCACTCAGTCCTTTAACGAAGTCGAGCCTGGAACGCGTGTGCCCGCTAGAAGCATCGTTGACCGATTAGGCCTGGAATTGCCAACATTTCGCCACACATCCTCTAGCCGAGATCCCGATACAAAACCCTTGCATCTGCTCTCGACCAGCGCCATCTCTTCACTATGACGAACCGCACAACACACGACGCCGCGACGTCAAACGTCCTGGCCTGGTCGGCGAATTGCGCCAACATGCCCCAGGTGGTAGAAGACGACTCCGCCGATGTCGATGAGCCTCCGGATATGCAGCCGCCCGTCTCTTCAATGAACAGCATGTTTAAGCGGAACCCTATCCGCCGTACCACCCTCGACCACAATGCTTCCCTCCTTACCAAGGCCCTCCACAGTCCGTCCGAGGACGAGGAACCCGAGGCTCGCCCGGGCATGTCCTTCTTTGCCCGTCGCCGCTCCATGGCCAGCAACATCAGCTTGGCCTCCACGGCAGACCTCACCAGCGACACCGGCTTGACCAGCCCCTCCCGCGCCAACACCCCTAGTCCTCCTCTTCCTGAGATCCGTTTCCTCAACCTCGATGGCGAGCCTGCCAAGGATGCGCCCAAGAAGCGCAGCATCCAGTTTGCCTGTGCCGCGAAGCCCAAGGTTGCCGAGCCCATTCAGGCTCAGCCTATGGTGAAGGCACCATCCGCCCAGGAGACTCAGCGGAAAACTTGCATCAAGTTTGCGTGTCCTGTTCCCCAGCGTCCCGCCTCTACGCAGAACACCCCGCCCCAGCGGATGGAGATGGCTGCCTCTCGCCTTCAGCCGGCTGCCTTCGACAAGCAGGCCTCTCCGGCGACAGCCCGCAAGGCTCGCTCTTCGGCCACCCGCTCGCAGTCTCCTGCGCCCTTCCTTGCACCTCCTCACGCAGACAAGGATGCGAGGTCCCCTACCGCTAAGAAATACATCACCGCCAACGTCAATGACTTGAACAACGAGTCTTCTCACTTTCATGAGTTTGCCAGCGACATCCCCCGTGAGGAGGATTGGATTCGCCAGGCCTTCTCCTCCCAGGGACGCCGTATCACCATCAACGACACTCTGCAGAAGGAGAATGCCATCCGCAAGTTGGCAACCGAGGCCGAGGAAGAGGCCGAGCAGGAGGAGGAAGAGGCGGCCCTCGAGGACGACGAGGACCCCGACAACTTGGACGATGCCGATGATGTTGACGATGACGAGGACCAGGATGACGAAGAAGAGGAAGACGAGGACGGCGCCTCTGATGAGGACGACAACTCGGACGGCTACAAGACAGACGAGGAAACCGGATTCGCCGACTCCGACGAGGAGGAGGAAGAAGACGAGGACCTCTGCCTGTGGACGCCGGGTCGCTCCACCGTGCTAAACATTGACAGCACTCCCATTGCCAGACGCCCCTCTCTGCCCGAGCAGCTCTCGGATTCCTCCATTGCCTCCAAGACGAGCCTACGAGCCCGCCGTGGCCGGACTCAGCGTCTCAAGATTCGTCCTGGTACCCCGGAGCTCCCCGACAGCACCGACTTTGTCTGCGGCACCCTCGACGAGGACCGCCCCATGGAGGACGCCTACATGTCCTGCTTGGCGGCTCGCAGACGCGAGAAGCTCCAGCTCATCCCCCAGGACATTGACCCCAGCTTCCCGGCGTCTGACCCCGAGGACGAGGGCGAAGAGGAGATTTACAACCCCGTCCACCACAGCAGTGACGACGAAATGTTCTTCCACGGAAAGATGGACGATTTGCACCATGCAAACGACAGAAGCCGTCGCCGCAAGAAGACGGAGCACACCTCTCCCAAGCGCTTCCACTCGCCCCCCCCTCTCAAGCGTCGCGCATCCCCCGCTCCCAAGGCTCGCGGCCGCTCTCCTCGTCGCCTCTTTGATGGTCCCTCACCTCATCGCCTGAGGTCTCCCGCGCCTCAGACCTTGAGATCACCTGCCGCATCCCCCCGCAATGGCGACGGCGGCATCACCTTTAAGACCCTGGCATCTCGCCCCGGTCTCACCGTCACCAAGTCTCTCCCTCGGCCCCCGTCCATGTTTCCCCACATGGCCAAGGGCCGCCGCGTTAAGGCTCCAGCCAATGATGTGCACATTCGTGGTGCCATTGACATCGTCAAGGGCCTCGAGCAGAAGCGACAGCGTCGCAAGGAAAAGTTTTATCAAAAGTACTGCAACCGCGCCCGCAAGGGACAAGTCCCCGAGCGCAAGCCGCAGCGCGGCCTCGGCTGTGAGCGTATGAGAGAATTGGGCTTGCTCATGGCCGGCAAGATCGACCAGGGCAACTACGTCATCTCGGTGTGAGAGGACTATCTACATACACACATCTGGGTGGAGTGCTTTCTTTCTTTCTTTCTATTTTTGCATTTACAGCGAGACCAGAGTTGTTTCGCACGGCGTTGGGCATTGAAAGGTGCATGGCATGCATACATACATGGCGATGTGGATTCACGACATACTTTTTGACGGCCCATTGGACTGCACATATCTTTTTAGTCATTTTTTTCTGCGCCGGAGCATACCTCGATGGACGAGGAATCCGCAAATCTTTCGCTTCGTTTCTCATTTCTGTCGGGTTTTAAGGAGTCCAGCGGCGTCTGAACGGGAGCACGAATACCCCTGGAATAGCGTGTACGAAGGCCTGCATGGTTGTTGAGCGAACACATAGCATTAGGAAGCCTGATCAACTGCATTCCTGCGAGATTTCGCAGACCTCCAACTCTATGTTCCTTTTGCATCATGACCATTTGCTGTGATGTCCTCTGAGTCAAGTTCCGCCAGAGATGGATATGGCCTCGGGTTAGACTTTGGGCCAACGCTTGGTCATGGGTCGGTTGAGATGATGTCCTGGTGAAATTGAGTTTACCAGCAGTACGGGGTGGCAGTACTACCAAGTGTCCTTGACAAAACGCGACCACGTGTCAGCAGGTTGCGATATGTGTTCTTTCCAAGTGCATCCATAAAAGCAGGCCTCTCGGGCAACATGGACAATGTCAAACACCGGAAGGCACATACATTAATTTTACCTGATACTCCTAGGAACCCGATTTATTTTTCCGATTTTGTTTCCCTCCAGGTGAGCTCGGTTCAGGAAAAGATCAAAGTCACGCTCTGACGCACTATACGGAGTTATTCGTAGGTACCTACTCTATTTCCCCCACAGCAGTGCAGCTTGTGGAGCCTCTCCGATAGGTAAGGCCTCGATTATAAGGCAGCGGCACAGCACCAGCAGCACCAGCAGCAGCAGCACCAGCAGCAGCACCAGCGCCCCCCCAGCCAGCCGAATCAGCACCAAACACAAGCACGCACCACACGCAACAAACAGCCCGGCCTAGCCCAGTCCAAGCCCAGCCCAGCACGACGCTTCCTCACCTTATTGCACTGCACGCCTTGTCTCTTTTCGAGAGCAAAAGTCCAGTCTACGAAACCCCCCGACCTCAACCTACCTACCCACCTCACGCCCACCGCCCATCCCCGAACCACCCTCACGATAGAGACAATATCCTCGCCCCTTTGCCATCAAGATGTGGATTATTGATTGGTGTATGTGCTCCAACCTTTTCATCCCTCCCTTGCCCTAGGTCATTTCCTTCGAGCTGCAGCGACCACTTGCGCGCATCTGCCGGCCGCTGAAGCTGGTGGCCAAGCACTCATCATCCCTGAATGGACCTCGATGAACTGACTGGTATTCTTTCGATAGTCTACAACGTTCTCTCGAACCTTGGTCTGCTCAACAAGCATGCCAAGCTCCTGTTCCTCGGCCTCGACAATGCCGGCAAGACGACGCTCCTGCACATGCTGAAGGTACGGTGCCGCCCGACAACCCAGATGCTATGCTACCCCCATCGATACATGCAATCCGCCTACACGGGTCATTCCTGGATCGAGGCTATGCTCTTGAGAAGATATGGCTGACAGACGCAACAGAACGACCGTGTCGCCATTCTCCAGCCCACTCTTCACCCCAGTGAGTATTGCCCCCCCCCCCCTAAACGCACGACGGCGACGAGCTCTGCGCACGTGTCCAGTATCTGACCACCTCTGCAGCTTCCGAGGAGCTTGCCATCGGAAATGTGCGCTTCACCACCTTTGACCTTGGTGGTCACCAGCAGGCCCGCCGCCTCTGGAAGGACTACTTCCCTGAAGTCAACGGCATCGTCTTCCTTGTCGACGCCAAGGACCACGAGCGATTCGCCGAGGCCAAGGCCGAGCTCGACGCTCTCCTGTCCATGGAAGAGCTGGCCAAGGTTCCCTTCGTCATTCTCGGCAACAAGATCGACCATCCCGATGCCATCTCTGAGGAGGAGCTGCGTCACCAGCTCGGCATGTACCAGACGACTGGCAAGGGCAAGGTGCCTCTGGAGGGAATCCGTCCGGTCGAGGTCTTCATGTGCTCGGTTGTCCTGAGACAAGGTGCGTACTTTCTGCCATACTGCTTGACGCCGAGGAAAAAGCAGCAGCTAACTTGGGAAACAGGTTACGGTGACGGTATCCGGTGGCTCTCGCAGTACGTCTAAGCATAGACCAGGAGCTCTGGGTAGAGTTTCCAGGCGTTGTTTATGGCGGACAGAGTATACACGGCCAACTAGCAAACATTGTGAAGGGGGAGACGTCGGCACGGAAACGACGATGGTGCCACGTATATGAAAGCTCCGGCCAAAGGACTCGAGGACGACGAGACTTGTACACTCGGAGCTAATATCCCTAGTGGGAGACGGGGAGCATAATGGACTGAGTTTCTACTACTGGGGCTCTGCATTGGTTCACAGGAGGGGAGAAAGCCCTCGGTTTGGCCCCGATGACTAGCCGGCCAGTAGAGTCACCCAGTCAGGCATCCAGCCGGCCCAAAGCAGAGGCGGTTTGTACGCTTGGTAGGCTAGAATACTTCATTGGGTTCGGGGATTTGAAATCTGGTTATTTGCGTGTTTCCATCATTAGCCTATTCTGCGTAGTTAGTGTTGCATGAATACATCAACGTCAACATCAACGGCCTGAAAAAAGAAACCCCCCAAGAAAAACGACCGATATTTGAGAGCCACGACGCAACGCAACGCGACACCGAGCCCGCCGAGCCCGCCGAGCCCGCCGAGCCTTGCAACGGCATATGTCGTACCAAGGGATTCCTAGCGGGGTGGGTGATGATGTAACCGAAGGCCACCGTGTCAAAGTTGTGAAGGTTTCGATGCGGGAAACATGATGATAGGTACGTCACGGTAGGCGGGTGGAGCGTGGCGCTTTAGCATTTCACAAGCCACACGAGTCCAAGACTCGCGCCCCAAGGTGGGCACCCCCCCAAGACTCGACTCACCTCACACCCCAGAAAGATATCGATTTCTGGACTTTTTGTTTTGACGTCCCGTCGATGAATCCACAACCGAACCGAACGCAAGCATGCCGCCGCCACAAAACCAAGTAACCGTCGAAAGCCGCCCCCCCGCCCCGCTCAGCCTCGTTGATCACCAGGAGTTCCCACCGCGCTCTACCACTACCTGTGCTATGTATGCCTTTATGTAGGTACTTAGCTGTATGTTTCCATGTAGACGAACGCCTCGGGGGGGGGGGGGGGGGGCTGGCAAGCTTCAGGGCCCCCTGTCCGCGACGTCCGATCGGAAAAACAAATCCGGGCCAGCCGCGCCAGGTGATTGATCGCGGCGGGCGTGGTCAATGTAAACATTTCTAGAGCATTCCCGAGTGGCAGGACGAGCGACGACGGGGACGGAGCGGTCATCGGGGGAACGACGGGTTGGATTATAGACGTGCGGCTGAATGTAACGTGTGCGTGATGGGGTGAATGACCGTGTCTATCTGTAATCTCACCGGGACGAGTATTATCTTCTCCCTTCTCTCTGGGTAGGTAGGTGGGTAAGTATCTCACATCGCACATACCTACGAATACCTAGGTACCTACCCATATGTATATACCTAGCTAAGTACTTATGGTAAGCGCAGAGTGGCTTGCTAGCGCCTCTCGTCAGCATCCCTGTCTCCCTCCGGCTGGCCTCGAAGCACAGCCGGAGCTTACACAGTCCAGTACATGCGGATATTCAGGCACGACGTCCACTGAAGAAAACGCCGCCCCTGCCAGTGCTTTCCCGTGGCGTGGAAGGTTCCCGTCCATCCCATCCCATCCCATGGCGTGTCCCATCAGCTGGCGAAGCCAACATTGTCTTACTGTCAGCTGTCAGCTGCCTACCAGAGGCGTCGTTTTCCCTCCTGGGTAGATATGTAATTATCACACACCCCCAGCCGAAAAAAACCACTCCTCTCCACCCGCTCCCCAACGAAATCCAATTCGAGCTAAGCTACTGCCGACGTCATCCGACCCGTGGCATTACCCGGCGCGCATTGCATTTCATTCCCTAGGGAGGAGCGCCGGCCATCCTGAGGAAACCCTCCGGCCACGGTGACAAACCGGCATAGAGCCTCGCTCCTCAACAGGCAAGACAGCCAGAGACAGCTGAACATCTGCAGAAGACGGGGGGGAAAGGCACCCGCTTATCTGCAGATGCTATCTTCTCTCTGCCGCTTGCATACTCAAGCCACTATTCACAGGACGCACACTTATACATACCACACACACACACACGTCCAACCTCCCACGCCTCCGACGCTCTCTTTCATTTGCAGGGCATATCGCGCTTCCCTCGGAGCATTCGCAAACCATTGCTGTGTCTCTTGTCCGCGCGTCTTCCTGACGCACCACCCTTGACTGGCTTATTGCAATATCATGCGCCTAGACCCGATAGACGACACAGCCTGCAGACATGGCTGAGCACCAACCCAGAGTTTCGTTTACCCCGAGCAGCGGCAGCAATACAGACATCTATGGCTTTCCGCCCGAGACCTTCAGCACCGAGGGCCTGCCCGACTTCGACACGAAATTTCTCGACGACGCCGACCTGGCCGCCTTCGTACACGCCCTCCAGGCCCCCGACCCTTTGCAGTCCCCCGACGACACGACGTCCCTGCGGTCCCCGGGCCTGAGGAGCACCAGCTCGCTCGACATCACGAAGCGAGGGTCCGTATACGATGACAGAGATGACCCGCAGGCTGTTGCGGCGGCCGCGGCAGCAGCCGCTGGCGACATCACGGCGCCCGGCCCGCCGCTGAGCCGCTCCTCTGGCAACGGCGGTGCCCACGGCGGCTCGATGAACCAGCACAACATGTTCATCACGGCGCAGAACGATTGGGCGCCCGTGAACCAAAAGATACTCAAGAGGGGATCGCGCAGGCGGAGGAACAGGGCCAAGGGCGCCGCCGAGGCCCTCCTCGGCACGCGCACCAAGGACGAGACGCGCGAGGGCATCTTCTATGCCCTGCTCAAGTGGCCGATGCTCTTCTTCGTCGCCGCCTGGCTCTCGGGCTTGGCCATGACCTACCTCTACACGCGGCTGTATATCTGGGTCTACGAGCACTTTGTGACCTGGCGCGGCACGCGGGAGAGGCTCCGTCGAAGCATGCGCCGCACCAACAACTACCGGGACTGGGTCGTGGCGGCCAAGGAGCTGGATAGCTACCTCGACCGGCAGCGCTGGAAGGAGGAGAACGATTTCGCCTACTACGACTCCAAGACGGTCAAGCGCGTGTGGGAGCAGATGCGCAAGTGCAGGCAGCGGGCCGAGGCGCAGGAGAACGGGGAAACGGACGACCAAGGCCAGAATAAGCCCCCGGGCGGCGGCAGCAGACCCGCTATCGAGGAGCTGCATGCCCTGCTGTCGGCTTGCGTGAAGAGCAACTTTGTCGGCGTCGAGAACCCTAGGCTGTACAGCCAGACGTATTATGGCACCAAGAACCTGGTCCAGAACTTTGTCGACGAAGGTATGTTGACTCTGCCCGTGGTGCATGAAAGGGGTTTACTAACGCCCTTTCCCCAGTTGAGAGGAGCATCAAATTCGTCCTCAACACGAAGCAGTTGTCGATGGAAGAGAAGCGGTCCATCTTCAAGGGCATGCACACCAACTACGGACGGACAGCCCTTTGCCTTTCAGGCGGTGCGTCATTCGCTTACTACCATTTTGGTGTCGTCAAGGCTCTCCTCGAGGCAGACCTCCTGCCGGATGTCATCACCGGCACAAGTGGCGGCGCCTTGGTCGCTGCGCTGGTTGCGACCCGTACCAACGACGAGCTGAAGCAGCTGCTCGTCCCCGCGCTCGCCCACCGTATCACGGCGTGCCGCGAGACATTCTGGACCTGGATCCCGCGCTGGTGGAAGACGGGCGCTCGCTTCGACTCGGTCGACTGGGCCAAGCAGTGCAGTTGGTGGACTCGGGGGTCAATGACCTTCCGAGAGGCATATGAGCGGACGGGCCGTATCCTAAACGTCTCGTGCGTGCCCGCCGACCCGCACTCGCCGACGATTTTGTGCAACTACCTCACCAGCCCCGACTGCGTCATCTGGTCGGCCGTGCTCGCGTCCGCCGCCGTACCCGGCATCCTCAACCCGGTCGTGCTGATGATGAAGCAGCGCGACGGGACGCTGGTGCCCTACTCGTTCGGCCACAAGTGGAAAGACGGTAGCCTGCGCACCGACATCCCGATCAAGGCGCTCAACCTGCACTTCAACGTCAACTTTACCATTGTCAGCCAGGTCAACCCGCACATCAACCTCTTCTTCTTCTCGTCCCGCGGGTCCGTCGGGCACCCAGTCACGCACCGCAAGGGTAAAGGCTGGCGCGGCGGCTACGTCATGTCGGCAGTTGAGCACTATCTCAAGCTCGACATGACCAAGTGGCTGAAGTTCATCCGGCACGCCGAGCTGCTGCCGCGACCGCTGGGCCAGGACTGGTCCCAGCTCTTCCTGCAGACGTTCAGCGGCACCATCACCATCTGGCCTAAGACGGTGCCGTCGGACTTTTACCACATCCTCTCGGACCCCGACCCGCCGCGGCTGGCGCGCATGATCCACGAGGGCCAACAGCGCGGATACCCGATTCTGAAGTTTGTGGGGAACCGGTTGAAGATTGAGAGGCTGATTGAGCAAGGACGGCGGGTGACGAGGCCGTGGGTACGGAGGGGCAGCATCGAGACGATCCTCAGCGAGGACGACCTCAGGAGCCTGCTCATCTCGGGCAACACGGACATTGAGGACGAGACGACGGACGCGGAGGGGGAGACGATGCTGGAGAACGAGGAGGCCATTGTGGACGGGGAGGAAGAATATGAGGAGGAGGGAAGGGGGAGGTATACAAACGGAGACAAGACAGAGGAGTAGGAGCCAAGGGAGTGTGTATCGGACGGCATCTGGCGGGGAAAAAATGTTTCGTGATAGTGAATTGAGTATACGAAGTGCCAAAGTAAAGAGCGAGAGCCTGTACAGGGTTGTGTAGCATACATAGCTTGGTGTTTTTTTATTCATTCGCATGCGACGGGACGAATACGAAATCCTTGACTGCAGTATCAAGCAACCGTGGTCCGGTGCCATTGGGGACATTGTGCGCGTTTCTTACGGCTTACAGAGTATGGTCACTGACGGGACGGATGTTCCAAGTGAAGACTCTCCGATGGCCCCCCCCCCCCCCCCCCCCCTTCTTTTGAAGGTACGTCCGATGCCACCCATAGAAGCAAGCCGGTCGTTGCATACATACTTGGTCGATTGGGGCTAGCAAACGGCGACGGGCTCGATCCATCCCATTCGACATACCTGCAAGGTAATACCATAATATCATCCCGCCTGTAAGGTCGGATAAGCAACATTGGAACAGCCGATCTTACTTCACCTCCGCAGGCGGTACATACACCACCACCTACCTAGGTAGGTAGGTAGGTTAGGTAGGTCTAAAATTAAATACGATAGTGTAACTACCTAGGTAGTGCAGTGCTCCAATGTGTATGTAGCCTGAGCGACCTTGCGAAGGATATGCCTGGAATTATTAACTTTTTTCTTTTTTTGTAGGTAGGTAGGTAGGTTAGGTTAGGTACAGTACCTGGATAGATACTGAGTGAGATAGGATAGGTAAGCTGGGGAAGGACAGATAATACATTTGCCGTGCTGGAGACGCCGGAAGAGCGCGCGACAGGGGTTGCAAAGTCGGGGCGGTGTGGGGCCACGTTGACTGGACAGGCTGTTCAGCACTGCGCTGTGAGGGAAGGAAGGAAGGAAGGTTCCTTAGTACCTAGGGTGGTGGTACCTGAGACCCCTGCTCACTCTACCTAGGTACGTCTGTCTGGACGGTATACGCACGCACGTACCACCATTTTATTTCGAGGCCACGATTGTCAAAAGAAAGTGGTGACTGAGCTCTTGCGGCCACTTCACCTCCCACTCCAGTTCCTTCCCCTCCACCACCACCATCCCAAGTTCTGATCTGGAAAACAACACAAGCCAGCAGACAGCAAGTGCAGAGAGGCCAACACCTCCTCTCCTTTTTTTTTAACGGTCCCTTTACTCTTGTTCTCCATTATCCCTCCTTCTTTTCTTGTTGCATCTGCTACCGGCCTCAGTTCTGCCCGCGGCAACTCGCTCTTTGAAGCCGTTTTCGTTCCTCGGGCTTCAAAAAGATAGCGAGCGACGTGTCCGGATCCACGCGCGCGCGCGCACACACCCACGCTATACTCTACACACCTCGACCTCGACTTCGACAGCAAGCGGCCATCACCTTTCCGCACATTCCCACCGCCCTCCCCGGAGCTCTCGAGCTCGTCGCCACGTCGCCAACATGAGTTCCGACTACTCGTACGACGCCGAGGCGCAATTCTACCCCTTCTTCATCCTCGCCATCACCAGCATCGTCACCTTGCCGCTCGGCTACACCCTCGTCTTCCCCTCCAAGGACATCGAGGCCAAGGCACCGCGCATTCAGAGCGACTTCAAGCCCGAACATGTCGACCTCATCGACAAGCAGCGCAAGGCGTATCAGAAGAAGCAGCGCCGTATCGTGCGCGTCATTGCCGTCCTCTTCGGCCTCGGCATCATGGCCGGCATGGCCTACCTCATCTTCCACGTCAAGACCGTCACCCCAAAGATCTGGAACCCCTACGACATTCTCGGCATTTCTGATGTACGTCTGAGCTGTTGCCCCCTGCCTGTGACCGTGACCGCAGTGCTAACACATACCCGCCCTAGTCCGCCGACGAGAAGACGATCAAAAAGGTCTACAGGCAGCTGTCAAGGAGACTGCACCCCGACAAGGTCAAGCCCAATCCGGCCAAGAACGAGACCATCGAGTCGCTCAACAACGCCTACGTCGAGATCTCCAAGGCCTACCAGGCCCTCACCGATGAGGAGATCCGCAACAACTACATCCAGTTCGGCCACCCCGACGGAAAGCAGAGCTTCAGCATCGGCATCGCCCTCCCCCAGTTCATGATCTCCGATGGCAACGGCAAGTACGTCGTCCTCGCCTACACCCTGCTCCTCGGCGTTCTCCTGCCTTACCTGGTCGGCTCATGGTGGTACGGCACCCAGCGCATGTCCAAGGACGGTGTGCTCATGGAGAGCGCCAACAACCTGTTCCGCGCCTACGAAGACGAAATCGACGAGGGCGGTGTCATCACTGCCCTGAGCAGCGGCAAGGAGTTCGATGGCGTTCTCAAGGGTGACAAGGCCGAGTCCGGCCTTTCCAAGCTTGAGTCGAAGCTCCTCGCCAACGCCGACAAGGCCGGGCTCTCACAAAAGGACAGGCAAGCTCTCGAGGACCTCGACAGTGGCGTGCGCCGGAAGGCTCTGGCCCTCCTGTGGTCCTACCTCGGCCGTGTCGAGCTCGACGACCAGGCGCTCAACAGCGCCAAGTACGAGGTTGCTCCCATCGCCCACGCCCTCACCCGTTCATTTTCTGCCATCGCCCAAGCCTACGGCAGCACCGGTCCCATTTTGGCGGCCTACTCTGCCAGCCAGCACCTGATCCAGGCCATCCCCCCCAAGGCCTCTCCCCTCCTCCAGCTGCCTCACTTCACCCAGGACATCATTCGCCAAGTCGAGGGAGGCGACTCCAAGGTTCACGTGTCCCTTCAACAGTTCATGGACTTGCCCGACGAGCTCCGCAGGAATCTGACGGTGCGCAACAAACTGTTGTCCGAGGACCAGTACAAGTCTGCCGTCAGTGTAGCCCGTCAATTGCCCCAGCTCCGTGTCGCCAAGGCCTTCTTCAAGGTTACCGGCGAGCGCTTCATCATCCCCTCCTCCCTGGTCACCCTCGTCGTCAAGGGGCGTATCATCCCCCCTGGGAGCGAAAACGTCCCCGAGATCAACGAGCTGGACCTGGAAGACATTGACCCCCCCGAAGATGACCTTGAGGCCTA
Organism: Colletotrichum zoysiae; assembly: GCA_030867305.1. Lineage (NCBI taxonomy): Eukaryota > Fungi > Ascomycota > Sordariomycetes > Glomerellales > Glomerellaceae > Colletotrichum > Colletotrichum zoysiae. Next base: position 969 of record MU842993.1, on the reverse strand, counting down.
CCTCGGCCGCAAGAAGAAGACTATCAAGGGCCCTGACGGAAAGCCCATCCCTGTCGACGACAAGCCCATCCTTCCCCCTCTCGCCCACGCCCCGTACTTCGCCCGCGACCACGCCCCCAAGTGGCATGTTTTCCTGACCGACTCCAAGCAGGGCAAGATGGCTGTCCCCCCCTTTACCTTCACCCAGTTCGACCAGCCCATCTTCGGCGAGGACGGCAAGCCCACCTTCAACATGCAGACCCTCAAGGCCCAGTTCGCCGCCCCTCCTCAGGCTGGCCACTACACCTTCGTCATGCACGTCATCTGCGACAGCTATGTCGGCTTCGACACCAAGATGGAGGTCACCCTCGTGGTCGAGGAGGCGAGCAAGGCAGCAGCGATGGTCGCCGAGGATGAGATCAGTGAGCCCGACGAAGGTATGTCGCACCCGTTCCCCGAACCAACGGGATATGGCAAGATGCTAACAGCAAGTACAGACTCGATAGCCGGCCAGATGCAGGCTCTCAAGGGCGGCAGCGTACCGGGTGCTACCAAGCCCCGCAGGAAAGTGGAGGAGGACTCGGACGAGGAGAGCGGCACGGACGACGACGTCGAGGACGACACGAGCGAGACGAACACCGACACCGAGGACGAGTCATGAGAGAATCCCTTGTTCCGCGGTGGCGCTTTGTTTTTTGCAGGGGATGTTCAGGAAGTGATACAAGAAAGAAAACAGTGGTAGTTGCACAAAACAGAAGCTTGTGCAAAGACCCAAATATACCCAAGTCATAAACATCCAACCCACCACATACACACAAAAACATGCGCCAAGAGAAAAGGAGCTGCTGGACCAAAAGAAAAAGCGCCGGACTTTGGGTTCTTGTTCTCATATGGGTTGGATAAGTCCCCACGTACATAAGCTATTGGCGTTGATCAGGTTCGTTGGTTCTGTGGGAAAGGGGAGGAGGAGGAGGAGGAGGAGGAGGAGGA
>MU842992.1:0-83197 GCA_030867305.1 Colletotrichum zoysiae | reverse complement strand
GGGGGGGAAAGAGAGCAACCGTCACCGCCGCCGCCCCCCCGGATACCATGCTAGGAAGGAACCCGTCCAAGCAGGTGACAAAAAAGCCGCACTCAGTAAAGTTGTGTTAAGGTAAGCTGTACCTTAGGGAGGATAGATGACCAAACACTACCCACATACCCCAAGTTTTACGCTTAGGTACCCAATAACTACTGTAATTTGTGAGTGTGGCTCTTTTTTGTCACCCGCCCTGTCCGTCAGCCAGCCATGGTCTCCAGATTCTGACGACAGGAAAAGCGACAAGAGGCAGACGAGTCTGGGCTGGCGAGAAATATCATAATAGTATAATATGGACGACTGCCGCTCTCGTTCCGTCCATCTTTTTCTCTAGCCGCATCGCCTCCATCTTGTGTCCATTGCAAGCGGATTGTCTGGTTTTATCTTATATCATATTCTTTGGGGATCCTGCGAATCGTAAAAGTCTTACTCTCCATCATTTAACGCCCCATACGAATCGCACTGGTTGCGCTCTGGGTCGTGAACCGATGGAGCCTCGGCCGGTCAAAGGGTTTCCATGCCAGGTACCCAACTGCATGTCCAAACCGTTTCCAACCAAAGCCAACCTCAACAGACACACCAAGTCCAAGCACGGTCCGCGAGTGCCGATGCCATGCGGCAAACTGCTCAAATACCACCCATGCAACAGTCAGCGCCATCAGAAGTCGTGCCGTGAGTGCTGCAGGAAGCTTCAAGTCGAAGCAGAGCCACCAGGCGCCCCGCGCACACCTGCTCCTCACGACGACTCGGGGTACATCAGCCCTGGCGTCCTCCATCATCAACCCTTCAGGGACCCCGCTAGATCAGAGGGGCAATCGCAGGACCCGTTTTTAAATAACAATCACTTGTTCAACCCCTTTGTTCTTCTGCAGGAACAAGCGTGGTGGGTTCTGCAGAGGCTTGCGGCGTCATGACTGTGCTAACAATTTCAAGTTCAGCGGATGGGCCTGAATTCGGTAGCTCCACATGTGTTATTCAGTGGCCCGTTTATGGGGTAAGTTCCACTGTTCCATACCCGTAGCCTGCATGAATACAGGTATATAGTACCTAGGTACGCTAGGTAGTGTGCTGTCGCTAACGTGTACTGTACCCCAGGTTCCGCACACTTATTCCAACGACTACACCTAGTCACACCCGGTGGCCGCTCGTCATTCAAACTGCCGAATCAGACGATCGGACGAACAATATACGCATATCATGACGATGGATTCACGATAGATAGAGGAGGGGGCGTATGTGGAAAACCACGTGCATGTCGGAGCGACTCATGGATGTATGAAACAACGGCACATGCAAGACAGCAAGCGCCTCTCGCATGTCTGCTGCATCGATGTGGCCGGTGTGTCCCTAGTCTTCATGATAGAAATATTCCATGAAGGCTCTAAAACTTGGAAAAACCCCCATAGATATCTGATTTCACCATGTTGAAGGGGGTTCTGTAGTGTATAGCAGCCAGATCAACCAGATCACGCACATGTCTGCGCACAGTGAATGTTCAGGTACACAGTGACATACCACCTCTACTTAGGTAATCAGCACTGAAAAGGCGCTCGATTCAAGTACCTGTCAAGTACCTAGCTGCGACGCTTTTAGGGACAAGGCGAAGGATGCGCAAATCCATGTTTTTCGGGTTCCTAGGCCCATGCCATCAGAGCCATTGCCACGGCGATGTTCACGAAAGTCATTGATTCAAGTTCATCCTTTCTTTAGGGACCGGGTTGGGATGAACCATATCACGGCAACGCGGGGGGTGTCCCAGCGCGGGGCATTCCAAGGAGCCCCGCCGTCCGGTTCCGAGACTAGGAGCCCTGACCTACTGTAACGGGAAGGTTAGTGGGTAGTCCGGTCGCCCGTGGCCCACATAGGGGCCGGTAGCATTCCACCCTTGTAATCCGTCTCGGTTCGGCGTAGGCCGGTACGCCACGTATTTGATGACTGCCCGTACGACATTTCAGTCATGGAGGGACAATAGACGAAGCCGTGGGTTTGTGGACGTTTGCTTTAAGGCCCTCTGGTAGCTGACAGTGTGATTTGCGGGACCTCATCGTGTTTAGGGCCCCTCTTGTCTTCCGTACCGATTCCACACCCCCTCGAGGCCCATGTCAGCTCCGATATACCTGAGCATGCACCAAATTCTCAATTGGCTGTAGTGTTTTCTTCCCTCGCAATCTTACATGCGCAAAGCCGGGTCTCAAGCTCCCCCATCGTGTGAGATTTTCACCTTTGCTCCCAACACCGCCCGACGGCAATTCGAAGAATGAATGGAGGCGTGTCACCGTATTTATCTGCGGTTGTTGCATCGTCTGCGGTGAGTACATTGCTGCGAGCTCAACCCCGGGTTCATTGACCGATGGCTCAAAAGTACGCCACCAAGAACCGCTGGCGTCAGAGCCCGCGGCCTAAGCACAGTATACAGTGCTTCGAGAAATGGGGCACAAGCCAATTCGAAGGATGAATGGAGAAGCTCGCCACGTGCGGCGTGTAGGAAGCCACGGGGTCTGTGTGACGCTGCCTCTATGTCTCAAACAGGGAACGCGCAACCCGACGATGCGACGAACCGTCCGTGACCACTTAGAGGACGCCGTCATCAGAGGCGGCTCGGGACGGACCGTTGCTTCTTTCAAGCCGGCTTCGGGCGTTCTTCCTTTTGCCGCCCTCGATGTGACTGGTCATTCTCTCACGCTTGCCATTTATTGACTAGGATCTGGGGGCAACGAGGAACGATTACTTATCGAATTATGCACGCTGTTCATAAAACCATGACCTGCTGGAAGAAAAGTGCGACTGACTTTTTGGTCTCTAATTTCTCCTAGCCAACATCCATTGGGCATCAAGTCAGTGCCCCAGCGAAGCCTGACAGAATGACAAAATCGCATCATAGCACGAGAGAATTTTTCCTTAGGACAAGACAGACTCACAGGAGGAGGTGGACTTGCCGACGCTGCATAAATCCAATGCTTGTTCCTAGCACCAGATATCCACTGTAAGGGGGGCGTAAGCCGCAGAAAGAGGTTCAATTAGAGTTGACGATCCACCGCGCCGAAACTGCCACAAGTGTCGTGTGACTCAGGGATCATATGGCGCGTCAAGATTGGTGCATCTCGCACATAATCGTGGGGTCAGGAACCGCCAGGTAGACGAAGGGGGGTCGGCGGGTAGAAGGATAAGATTCAGTTAATGCATACCAGTCTAGGGCTTATCACGCACACTGTGAAGAATCCTAAATTCAACTACGTTGACGATGTTAGCTTTGTTGTTGCAGAAGGCAGAGCCCTTTTGTGGACCGAGCCTGACTCTTGTAGGGCATGGTTCACTGGTATGGCCTGCCATACCCTTCCACCTTCGACAGATCTGTGCAGAGCGCCTCTTATGATCAGCGTCAAGGGACATCCGAGCTCATGTGGTGATGGTTTCAGTGTCTTCATCACTATGATCAGGACCAAAGGACAGTGTCTTCGATTACCAAGGCAGACACCCTGTCAAATCGTGGCTCCGGATTCAGAGGTCTACCATGCCCAAGCAGCATGAGATACGCGGCGAGGCATGCGTTTCGGTAAGGTGCAGAGAGTATGGGTGGTCCAAGGACGTGTAAGAGTGCCGGAGGGTGGCAATGTCGGGGTTAGCTGTTGAATGCCTGGTAGGAGTGTCAAATATCATATTTCCAGAGGGATGCCAAGGGGGCTTAAGGAGTGAGCATGAAATGACAGACAAGTGGTGGATGGGCACGCAGAAGAATGAGAAAAAATGAGGAAACCGAAAATTGAGAAGTGATTTGTGTTCGCATACGCTGAAGCAAGGTCAGGATGGAGCCGTCGTTTCTTTTTCTTAAAATGCATTATTTCCTTTGGTGGGTGCGCAAATCAAGCACGGCCTCCGGTATCCGCTTTTCCCGTTTCATAACTCGCCGTGTTACCCCCCAAGAGCCGTTGGGGTTCAATGGGCAACACAAACATGATTGTACAGAGTACTCCGCATCTGCACAGCTTCGTCTCGGCCCCCTTGCGACCATAGGAGCAAGCTCCGGCCCCCCCAGCTGACGGCAGAGATTGTCGATCTTACCCCCAATAAACATAATTACACCATACCTTGCTTAAAGCGTCTCCGGGTAGCAGGTTCCGCGTGCCGTTGCAGGGCATGCCACTCTATCGGGAGCATGAACACCAGTCAAAGTCTTGTCGACGTGAATTCCCCTTGCAATTGATGTACATGGCAGCATGGGTAGCAAGGTAGAGCAGCCAGGGTGCCTGGCTTGGGTGACGGCGCCATCCGGAGAACGAGGATGCCCGGTGCCGGGGTCTGGTGGTAGCGAGTACATCAGTCGTGCACAAGGGTGTGAGTCGCCAGAAACACAGCGCCCCGATATCTGACTGAAGATTCCCTTCCAATTGAGGTAAGGCTGGCTGGCACACTCTTTCCGTGTGTCGTGCTCAATCGGGCGTTGGCAGGTAGGGGTTGAGATTGGAGGATGACCGGGGTGCTTATGTCACCAACTCAGACGAAGACTCGGAAGCAAGAAGAATTTTACACCTCGCACTTGCTACCAGGCAACCCGTGGGAGATACGGAGGGGATTCCAAAATCGTACCATTTTTTCTCAGCTTGGCCGGTTGAGACTGCAGACGCCCACTGCAGGGGCTACTATGCCCTAGCAGCTAATTAACACACTCGCGTAGCTCGGAAGAGGCGAGAGGGTGTGGTGAAGGAAACTCCTGGTTTCGCGGGAGAATTTGCCAACACACGGCTCCCTATGAACAGTTTTATAGCATCAGATTGACCAATCAGTAGAGCTGCTCGGGGTGGCTTCAATCGCGTCACTTCCACATAGGACGATATATAAAGGCGGTCCTCCCACTCGTATGGATCCCCATCCAGCAACTCTCCATCAACGCCCAACCCTCCTTATGTCTGTTCCATCACACAGCAACCCTATTTCATACTTACCCTCACAATAATTTTTGAACATCCACACGGACACGATGTCTGAGCGAGCTCCAAGCCTCAAGCGATGTCCAAAAAGCCACTGCACATTTCGGTCCGACTCGAACGCCGCCGTTCACGACCACATTATCGACGTCCACGACGAAGACCCAGAACAGATGGCTTGCGGCAGTTACATCATTAAAACCAAGCACTATAACGAAAAACACAAAAAGGAATGCGACCAGTGCAAGCCCGGTGCCTCAACGGCCCAGACTGTTGTTCCTTCCATCGAGAGCGACGCCGACTCCGACAACTCGAGCGGCACCGGAACCAGCCGAGACAGCGAGGCTAAACAGGCCGTTCGAAACCTTAAATTGGTTATCCATGGAAACAACTACGGCGTCATCAACTTGATGCCCAACAAGTGCTCCGCGTGGCCCAGATGCAGCGGTGGATCGAACTAGCATCTCCTCCGGGACGGCCCTCCATCCTGGACGAAATCACGAACGGCGTATACACACAAGAAAAGATGGCGGAAAAATGGTATAGAATATCTTTGAGCGAGCGTGAAAAGGTTTGGGATATAGAAATTATGGGAATTGGCGAAGGGCGGATACGACGAGGGTTTGGCTCGCGATGGACGCGGTGTATTAATATGACATTCTCTGCTCTTATCATCACTTTGCTTGAATACTGTCCAGTAACAACTACAACGAAAGGAAGAGCATGCTTCTCCCGAAGGTCTACAGGGTTTTCCTGACGCTCATCCAAGTGTTTCGTGTCGGGTTCGCCTCGCTGAGGACGGGCGTCGCCTGTCCGTACCATTTGGTCTTTCCTGTGACAGCCGCCCCTCGGCCGATTACAGGCCACCGCGTAGAAAGGTACACAGGCCCGAAGTAGCCTTGAACCAGAATCCTACCGATATGGGGATGCGTGATCGTGGCTGCTGAAGCGTGATGAAAGGGGCATGCGAAAAAGGGGTGGCGGTGGGAAAGAGGGAGGAGGCGGGGGTAGAGCGGTCGACAATCATTGCGACCTGCATTAGAAAGTTGACGGATGAAAAGCAGACAGAAAAAGAAAAGAAACGAGACAAAGCGTTCGGGCTTTATTTAAGATGCGCGGGCCTGGATATCTGGAAACGGCTGTCAGATGACCCCTGTGGGAAGCATGCCTGCCCGCCTGTCTTGCCGCTGTCTTACCGCTGCCTTGTCTCTATACTCATGGGATCAAGTCAACGGCAGCCCTGTAACGGCCTCCCAACGGAGACTTGTACTAAGAGAACGCTGTACATCCAGGTCAGGGATTGTGCCACTATCTGCCCCGGTCCATAATTCGTTGTTTTGGTCCGACGGGCAATGTCCAGCCGTATCTATCGACAGAAGACAGTTGACAGCTAGACATGCGCACGCGTACCCGTATCTTGTGTGACTCAGAGAATTTATATACGCATACGTAAATTGGTCTCTGCCTAGAATGATCGCCAATGCAAAGGAACAGGCTCTTGAACAGGCGGTGTGGCTAGGAAGGGGGCTGCCTTGCCATGACCAGTCTGACACCAACCGACGTGAACCATCATTACAGTCGCCCGAATGCATCTTGGCTCGACTAGGCGGCTTGCGACCCGGTCGCCAGGGACACAATATGCGCCGGGGGCTGATGGTATGCACGCCCGCACTTGTCGGGTCCGCAATGTCTGCTGCCGCGTGCCCTGGCTCGGACAGGGAAGTACGAGGGGAACCAAGGCATGGCCATCCGCGGGATCTTACAGGCAATCTCACTATACAGCCCTCCGAGAGACACTAGTCAGCCTCGTTTGATTGAGATTGACGCGACTCCCGTCTCAGCAGCGAGTTAGTCACCTGGAGGGGCAGGATGCTGGCCAGAGCAACAGAAGAGATGGGAGTTCGGGGAGAGCGAGGGCTTCCGCGGGCGGGCGCTTATGGTACTTGATGAGAACACATAAACGACTTCAGGTCTTTTTTCACAGCTAACGTTTCAGCTTCGAAATGATACGGGATTACCATCCCAGGTTGTCTTTGAAGGGCTCGCGGGTGAGCCATCTGCACCACGGCGACTCGGCGGGCTGAAGTTACCAAGACGTTTACGAAATCGATCAAAGGTCCACACACGCAGTCCAAAGTGTAAAAAGGGCCAAAGCAGCCTGCCTGTGGGGCCTTTGGCAACGCTGCCGGCGGCAGACGCATCAGGACGTGGGGGCCAGTTCACGATGCGCGTGCGACGCTGGCGCGCCAAGCGCCGTCAATCTGTCGCTGAAGGAGACCGTCTTTTTCGTCTCTACGCAGTGGCCCTTGGTTAGGTGTCCGCAGAAGCACCATTCCCGGATGTGGGCCCCGCTGGCCAGTGGGTTGACTGTGGGCTACTTGTTGGATGGATCAAGGTCGCATCATTCAGACCAACAACACAGTTTCAGCCCGCCAGTCTGCCTTACGCCAACTGCACTGCAACGCGGCGTGGCCGTCCTGTTTCTCGAAGGTTCCTGCGCGGTTACGAGGCTTTGCCGTGGGGTGGTTAAAAAAAAAATTCCTTTCCCTGGGAAATTGGCATCAGTGTCTCGGACTCTTTTTGTTCGCAATCTAATATCATTTCCCATTGATGAGGCATCGCTTTCCTGGGGCTTTGCAAGGGGCGGTCGCAGAAATTTCAACGAATGATGAGAACCCGTTCGCATGCAGCCCATCTGAGCCCGTTTTCCGAGCAGTGCGATTGCCTCCATCCTGAAACTCAAGTTTTTGCCTTGGTCGCGTAGGCTTCAACGCCAGCCAGCGCACAGGTTCGGGTCCCTTGGCACAGGTGCTCGGAGCTTCGGCCGATAAATATGGTGACACCGGTCCCGGATGGCCGTGCTCACACACGCATCGGTCGGTGGCGCGCGTCGGCCATCAAGATGCGTTGTGGGGCGAATGGAAGAGGGAGAGTGATTAGTAATCTCGCTTTCTTATCGATTTTTACGACTGCAGCTTGTGTTTGATGCACTTCGTCGTTCGTCGTCGCCAACCAACGCAAGAGAAAACATGTTGCGTGGAAACCCGGGAACATGAAACCAACACCAGGTAAATGTGTGTAGGTGATGACATCCGTGGCGCGGAGCGCAGCTAATATTGTCCTGCGACACTTTAAATGTGATGCATTAGGCTGTCTAGGCTACCCGGTTCACCCTATGCTAATCATTCTCAGTGCATATAACCCTATATTTGCCATCCAGTTGCTGGGAACCTTTTAAGGAATAAACCCAGGCCCTGGTTGACGGATTGGCTAATTCTCTGTCTCGATACGCTCTTGTTTCATTGGCCAGAGACACCACCTTCCACGCGCACTAGGGTAGCAGTGCACATGGGCCCCTCAAAAGTTGCCCAACGGCGTTCCCTAGGTCTCACTTTTTGATACAATTTGTCTGTTCTTTAGGTTGGCATGCACCTGTGCTGCTGTTATTGCACACAACGTCTAATACAGCATTAGTATCTTGCACAAGAGATGGCGTTAAATCCTTCCTACTTAAACAGTTATTCGAGCAGCATTGCGAGTTTGACGTGCACGAGACTGTTTCTATTAGTATCTGAGAATACCTTTACAGAGACGATTGCTTACATCCGTTAAGAGAGCACTGTCTCTTATCTAGGAGCTCGTCAGGAACAATGGCGGCGGCTGACGAGACAGCCACAATAGTGGCGAAAATAAGAGTGAGCTTCATAATGTATGATTGAGAGAGTGTGTATAGTCGAGGATATAGTTTGGAAAATAAATTACTCTGCCAGGAAGAACCACTAGTACTTATACTAAGCACTGCATTTGTCGGCCTTGGTGAAACTAGTGACTCGTGGCACAGGCAAGCATGAACCTCCTTGGTCCGCTTTTGAACCTATCCCCTGCCTTCATGTAGCAACCGAGATCATTATCCAGTTTCTAATTTGGTTACTAAAAGTTGAAACAACTACCTACTTCACCTAAACTACTTCACCTATCAATACGAAGTAACCACTGTATCTGGGCATCTCAAGAGTCGCACATAAAGCCACTTCTCCCTACCAATCAACAGTTCGATGTGTGCTAGTGGCTTTGAGCTTCATTTGACTGTCTAGTACTCCAAAGCCCAGTATTTAAGTCTAGCAAGTGTTAAAGGTACGTAGGCGGTTATACCAGTAAACACTCTTAGCTACTGTGAAGGGCGGGCCCACAATAAAGCCTTGGTTTCCAGTGGGTATGGTCGTATATGCTAGCAGTCGGCGTTGAAGATGATAATAACAGCCTGGTGGGCGCCGATGAGAATAGCACGGAAAAGGAAAGCATGTTATTTGTTGGTTGGGATCCCCCCTCCCATTCCTTGCCGTGACCGCGATGTGGCACGTTCATCTAGCGCACCGAGGGCTGCAATTTATCGTCTGACTCGTACGCCGCGCGATCCGCTCCGCCAGAGCATAAGAAGAGAGGCTCGTCCGGACTGAACATGATGCAACGGCGAAGAAGCGTCACACTCGCAGATGGGTCAGCTTGTCGCAGAGCCCGCTGTGCTTGTAGCCTCCGGGAGTTGGTAAACAACAGGTGCTCGAAAGACACCGCAAGGCGAACCAGGTGAGCCGCATGCGAACCATACGCACGGTTGTCAGGCCATGTATTCCCCCCTGTTGTCTGACCATTCTCTTGGCCGACAAGTCCGCAACCGCGAAATTTGGTAGGCAAGTTAACGCCGATCATCGACGAGGTGAGTTAAGCCACGTCGCAGGTCATGCGGACGCCTTATCCTGCCTGGAAATAGCACCAGGGTAGAAGGACGTTCTCGCTCCTCGGTGACGTGGCAAGGACGGTCGAAATAATCCTTCATATATTGCTGCGCGTCCTGGGTCCAACTGAATGCTACAGGGGCGGCCGACACGAGGGTGATCTGCGGAAGCACGGAGTGCCCCGCAGGGCTCTCATGGACTGCGGATGGCTAAATGTGCGACACGCCGGCGGTGCTTTGCCAGGCGATGCTGCCAACCTTTGAAGGGTAACCTCATCGGATTTTGGCCCCCAAAGGACAAGGGCAGGGTAGGCGTATTTCAAATCAGAACAGAGCTGAACATAGCTGCTTGCGGTGAATGCAACATCGCATTGGGGGCGGTGTGTGCGTGTGTGTGTGTGTGTGTGTGCAAATGCCTGACTGTCTCTCAGGTGATTTTAATGAGACGTTTCCTTTTCTCGAGAGAAATTGCTACAACATCGGCTCGTCAGCTCCGGTTCCCTGTTCGCAGCAGCACCTGTGCGTCAGTGATTTGTTCTGGTGATCGGCGCCGTACCTATCTCGCAGTTTATGGCCACTACAGTGGACCCGGCGACCTCAAGAGGTATCGCCTTGTATTTTTACCTCAGCACCTATCTCGCAGATGTTCCTACACGATCGATGGGGAAAGCGTGTTGTTGGAGGTACATTACTCGCAGAGGTGAACAATATTTCCTTTCCGAAGGTTGCCAGGGATTGGTTGGGCGGTGTTTCTTTACGCCGTCGCGTACATGCTTATATAAGCACATAGCAATGGGCCAGGTGGGGCTCCTCGTTGCCGGCCGGACGAACCCCCCATCGGTTCTCGTCTGTGCCAAACAAGTGGTCTTTTCTTCCAAATGCTACCATCAGCCCCTCGCCCTTCTCCATTCTAGAATGCCAAACTAGGGCCCCTTTTTGTCTTAACGACCCGTCGGGCTCTTCTGCATACGCCTAGCCAGATCTCGTCAAGATTAAGTGTTTGGTTTGGGCTGGGACGACAGTCAACGGCCACGCTTAGTCTGAGCTGCGCAAGGATGGCCGCCGCGACTAGTTTGTAAAGATCCGGCGCAAGAATCTGCATCTGTCTCAGCGGCACGCTTGCAAAAGACGTAGAATGCGCCCACTCAGAAAGCACGTCGGCTCTCAATCCGGTAAACGGGCGCTCTCCTGGTGCATGTAGACTGAGAACCGGCATGATGCACTGTCACACAACCGAGCCATCCTGCCCTGCGAGTAGCCGCGAGCAGAGGTGCTGTGGTCTCACTGGCTGGTCGTTATTATGTGGACAGCGAGCCGCGACGTTGGTTCTTTCTCACTTCACGTGACCGACCTCTGGGATGTACTACAGTACTAGGTCAAAAGTCTGGTCACAGCGATAAGGATAACCCAACGAAGAGTCGAAGAGGACCCATTGTTACCTCGAAGTCACTTCACAATGTACCACCAAAGGCTCTGTGTGTTGTAGCTTCTGATTGGCCGTGCTTATTGCTGTAATCGGACTTTTGACTCAGTACGGTATGGTTCAGGTAGTAATAGTAGCTAGCGATCTACGAGAGAAGACAAGGGTATTGAAGGATGCAGGGCCAACACAGACTGCGTTCCGCATTGTCCCAAATTTGTACAAAAGACATTGATGCAAGGCGGCCGCATCGCCCTTTACCCATATCGCAGATGACAGACTGACCCAAGGGTAAGATTGCGTGGCTTGAGTCGGTGAAGGGAATTTGAGCCCGTTTTCTTCCCACGGGCGACTTGAGCCGCCTGGGCCCTGCTGTTTTACGGCCCCCATGTTGCTTTGCATCTTGCTACTTGCTTGGCCTACCTTGCAGACTAGACCCGGGCTTAAGCGCGTCGAGCCGAGGGGCTTATGCGGATAGATAGCGGGTGTCTTGGCAGTCAGTGAGGGCTTTGGCATTAGTGCAGGATTGCAGAAATCGTTTTTGTTTTTGCTTTTTCCAAAGAAAACCCCATGTTCTGGCAGGGGACAGGGGGCGGTCGAGGATGACAGATCGAATATGGTGTCCCACACTCGTTTGGACGTCATATCAGAAGGCCACGGTCCTACCGTCTGGTGGCAGGGCCTGCAAAGCGTAGCGTCTCTCCAGTTTGAGTGAGTGGGTTGATGATGAGCGGTGGACCAAACCAAGGTTAGCTTCATCTAAGCTACACACCATAGGCTTGCCGGGTCGAACTTCCCCGGCAAGATGGCCCTAGTCCGCCCCAAGCAAGAACCGAACCTTTGGGTTGTGAACCCCTCAGAACCACAACTTTTTACGTCACCCTTGAACATAGTACATCACAGGGTACCTCGAAATGGCAAGCTCTTCTACCAGAAACATACAGGCAGAAGAATTTTGACGTGCCTGATGTACATAGTCAACAATGTCGGTGTGGGACGAGTTAAATCAAGCCGCACCATGGCTGCCTTGTCCTTCTTGCTTCTGAGTCCATCTCATTTGAGCAGGGGATCATGATTGATTGGATCTGCATTGCCGGAGGCCGGGGGCGCAATCCGGAACGCGTCTTGGATGCTCCCCCCGCCTGCACGTCAAACGCGTCTTCAGGAAAACCACTTCAACTTACAGGGAACGGGCCGGAGGAACGGCGCGCGAATTGAAACCTCCGACGGCTGTCCCCTAGACGCCAAGATGCAAGGTCTTATTTCAAAAAGTGATGGGAAATTACAAACATTGAGCATGAGGTAGGCGTCTCGCTCGCCAGGCCATCAAAAACGACAACCCCACACACGCCGGGTTCGATCCCGCGACTATTGTTTCGTAGTACCCTGCGCCGGCTTGAGTCATCTCGCGGGGCTCATGATCCAGGCCCCGCGGCAGGGAAAGAACATTACAAATCTGTTCCAAGGCAATCATCGCAACGTACAGGCGCACGGGCAATGGCGTCATGTTCGACCCCCCTTCCTCTGTAGCCCGTTACTGAGCGGGCGCGCTGGGAGGAGAAGAAAGCAAACACTGTGCGACTGAAGGAGGGCCTGCGGGCATGGCCCCCGAAGGACCGACGCAATATCGGTACGAAGCCGATCATCCGGTGGGTCTGGGAGTGCAGCTGGCGGCCTGGAATCCGGCCTTGAAGGGCCTGACCAGCTTTGAGGTCCAGCAAGCGGTGTGCGCAAGGCTGTACTCACTACCTTTGAGGGATGAGATGGCTGTCCTGTCTCAGAGGAATCAACCTGTATGTGACAACATGCTGCAGCTTGTCTGCGCTTTCCATCTGTACAGCATGCAGAGGCTCGGGGAAACAGTATAAAGAGCCTGATTTCTGGCCACTCTCTATTGATGTTCTCCCCATCAGTCACCAGTATCATCTCTACCCTCTGCCCTCAGAGGCACTTCTTACACACAACCCACTTTCCCCCACCCAACAACAACAGCAACACAGAAACCCAGCCCGAATATAATGTCTCAATCGGACCGCCCCAGCCAGCGGCAATGCCCCGTCGCTGATTGCGACTGGTTATCCAGAACCACTGGCAGAGGCTTGCAGCGTCACATAACCAATACGCACGGGAAGCAAATGCCTTGTGGGGACTATGTGCCCGAGGGCAATGGCAACGGCAACGGCAACAAGGGACAAGACCAGGTCAAGGAGCATCTGGACAATTGCCCCAGATGCCCGCGGGACTCCAAGGATTCCCCGGGCGACGACAATGACCGCAGCTCGGCTGGTACCCCTGAGCCGGGCCCCAGCGTTGGCAACGGCAACACCAGGCAGGGCCGCGTCAAGGAGAATCCGGGCAACTGCCCCAGATTTATGCGGGACTCCAAGGACTCCTCAGGCGATGACACCGACCTCAGCTCGGCTGGTACCCCTGAGTCGAGACCCCGCGTTGGCAGCAACACTACATCCACTCAACCCGCCATCGAAATCAAAGAGATGACTGTCCACGTCACCGCCAATCACAGCCTGATCGTCTCCCAGACAAACATCCACACAGCCTAGATCCAGTCCCCGCCATCTATACTCGGGAACACGGCCGCACGGCTGACAGACGATATGGTGTCCGGTGCAACGGAGGAGCTTCAAATGGTCAGGCCACAGGGAAATGGGGGTAAAAGCGGGATGGCAAACATGAAATCATTTACAAAAACCATTCAAGGAAGGGGAATGGACAACGGAAAGGGGGAGGTCGGAACGATGGATTACAACGATACGGTACGGGCTGCACTCATGTAATTTTCTTTTGCGTTGGATCTCGAGGCTTGTTATATAGACATCACTAGATAGATTAGAATTAGAACAAATCATGGCATTCTGGCCAACGGCCCTTGGACAGCTGTCACGCGGCCAACAAGCAGTGATCCCCGTCGTTGCGAACTTAAGCGGATGCTTCTGGTATTGAAGTAGACGGATAGCGCCACTCTTGGACATGATGTGCCGGCGCGGAGTATATCAGGGGTTCTACACAGCACGAGCCTTGAACCCCGCACTGTTAGCTGCAGAGAATGCCAGATCGTACTGAGGGCCATTGCCCTGATTATAGGCCGTGTTGAGAGCAAAGGCATCCGTATACCTCAGTCGTGTCAGTGACATTAATTCGTCTGTGGCAATATCCCCAAAAGTCAACATTTTTGGTACGCCCGCCTTGTTCGGCATCATTGAATCCTTCCAAGAAGGCACCAATCCCGAAATACAGCATGTCGGGAAAGTCACAGGGCGTTTTCTTGCCGAAAGACGACTTTTCGTCGAGATTTGACGTCTGCTCTCGCTCGAGATTCTCACGCTCAACACTGGGTATTGTTGCCCGCGCGCCGCTACGTGTCACAGCAACTCTCTGGCTTTATCAAAAGAAGTATGTAAATCTCATTCTCGAACGATATCTGTCGCTGGCCATTTATCTAAGCATTCTAGGAGCCTGTTCAATACTTTACTCACAGCCACAGACGAACTTAATACATTGTGAAAGCGATGTCATCTTCCAATTTCATGCTGGTCAAACTGGTATGTCTGCTTGTTTTATGTGGAGTTGCCAGAAACACACGCAGGCAAGCTACTTTTTTATTTCGTGCGGCGGGTGTTAGAATCCGGATTCTTCAGAAAGCCTGCTGGATGTGTTGGTCCCTTTCAGATTGACTGAGCATCAACCGCGACCAACAGAACATGGGTATTATCAGTTGCTTTGCTTACAGCGCATCATCCGGCAGGTGGAATATCCAGTATATGTAAGAAGACGATAATATGCCCTTATCGAACGTATTAATTCGCATTGCTTTTAACGAAAGACGTTCCCCCATCAAACAAGATCATTTTTTCGCCTGGCATCTCTCGCCTTTTACCCAAGCAACTGCATCAACACCAACGGGCAACCACCGTGTTTTTTGCTGATTTCGGAAGCATCTCTGGCATTTCCATGCTTTTTGACTGCTCTGGATGGAGCCAAGACCATGTACCCAACACGCGAGGATATCAAGGCTGCTGTTGATGCGTATCGTGCACACATAGCTGAACGCAACCGCCGGGCCCTTGAAGTCTACGGTGAGTGGGCATCAAGAACAGTTTTCGTGAGGGGAAACTGACGCAGAGTATCTAGTGCAGCTTGCCACGCAGGCTGAGCTCAACCCGGAAGATTGGGGAGATGAAGCCGAAGACTTGAGGGTAGACTGTTTTGGGAGCGTCCTGGGCCGGGATGATACCCGGAACTTGATATCGAGTCCAGAGGATATGCTCACGAAGTTTGATGAACTCGCGCCGCTTTGCGATCTTGATGGTTGCGGGTGGTCTCTCCCGACTAGCGATGAGCAGGAGTTATATTTCTCCCGTCTAGAAAGTGCTCTAAAGGCAAAATGTCTCGAAGAAGTTCGCGATAGCATCACCGCTCCTCCTGAGCTTCGCATCCTTGCGGAGTACGTGGGTGCATTAACTGGACCAGGCATGGGAGAGACCAAGTGGACGTATCAGGCCGTGTTCTGGACTGGGGCGAGCCCTGAGACGGATCTTACAATCGATGCCACGGTTAAGAAACCTCAGGAGCTCACCGTCGATGGTTGTTGGGACGTTGCTGTTGGATGGGAATCTGGGCATGGCGTTGACAGTTTCTTTTACATAGTCTACTGCCGAAGGGCTCAGCCCGAGGGGCAAGTTGAGCCGTGGGCATGGCGGTACATGGCTTATGGCCCGGAAGACTGCAAAACCTTTGATACGATACCGGAGTTGCTCGAATGGTATAGTCGGTATCGGGAAAGAGAGGTGCCTCGCATTGAGGACTTGGACGCGGACGAGGTACTGGAAGGTCACATGTACTAGCCCGCTGGAATACACACTCCACCGTTGATACCTGTATGCATATAGTCTCACCGATAATTATGCAAGGCAGAGGATGTTTGCACCTCTATGAATAGATATAAGTTATATCAAGCAACACGTTTCAGCGCGCCTACATATATCAGAGCCGCCCTCTAAGAGCTATTCAGTGGGTACCTCGCGTCACCAGTGCTTCTGTAACGTCCGTTCTTCACTGGGAAGTCAAGTGTAACTATTCGCTTGTTCGGTCGATTCTATGCTGTGTCTCATGTTTCAAGTCAACTTATAGTTATAGTTAATCCACATGCGGCTCAGAACATCACCCAGGACCCTCGTTCAGTTCAGACGTGTCAGGGGTTGGATGTTCGCGGAACTGACAGTACTTCGCCAAGAAGTCGGAAGTCGTGCCGAAGACAGTGTTTCGCCCATCCACTCTCGACACCACATACCTACAAGCCTAAGCCTCAGGTTGCTTCTTACTTCTAACACTCACCGACGTGGATGTCCGGCAAAGCACGACATAGAATGTGTCGCGTAAAAAACAACTTTGTTAATTACAGGGGGAGTAACTAACGCTTATGTGTATTGTGACGCACACCCTAGTCTCGCATCTTCAGTGTGGAACTGACTTTTGCTTCGTAAATCTTCTGATCGGGTACGTCTCGCCGAATTCTACGTATTCAGGCCACTAAGTCCCACAGGTGTTTCAACATCTCGTGCTCTCTATGACAACCATAGGGATTAAACCTATTCCATAATGTTTGAGACTTTAAGCTAAGTTACTACATTTTGACAATTGTGCTATAATACAGAGCGAACGGGGTCTATAACTGCCATGGAACAAGAAGACATCATTATTTACGGGTCACAGATAGGAGGGCTGAAAACATAGTAGGGGGTTATATAATCAGGGGGTAAAGCGAGGGCATAGCATATAAGGCTATTATAAGCAGGGAGAGCAATAGTGGGGAGTAGCATTTAGTATAACTATCACCTAGGACTTAACAGCAATGCATTGTTTATTTATCTATTACCATCGTATCTGTAACCTCCAATACTACTTCAGGCGGTAACTGATGCTTATGTATCTCGCGACACATTGAATGTACACTTAAGCCCACATGCCTCCCGGTTGCCATGCAACGGCACATTGCCGTCCGTCAAGCGGCCTCATGTCCTCTGATACAGTAATGAGTCCGTCCACACTGTTAATATTGATAATATCTACCCAGAAAAGTGCCTGATGCCCGGACCCGTCAGCCTCAGCACATGCTTGGCTATGATACGGAACACCTCTGGTACAGTGACTGTGTTCCAAACCTCTCTCATGGAGCTTGCATCAGCGTCTTCTCCAAGCGAGAAAATTATCTGCCTCGTTTGAGAATGTTATCCTGGTCGGCCAGGTGTTCTGGATTATGTATCACAGTCCCATTAAGACCTAGCACAGGGACAACATTGAAGCTTGCTGTAACGGGCTAGATAGTCGCTTGAAGGCGATATATACAGCGTAATGCCGTCTGTAAGCAGCGACATAAGACTGCCTATGCGTAGATCGTCAATAGCTTCCGCGTTTTCATTTGTCTGAGTCTTCCTTAAGTTCTGCTCCTGCTATAGCGGCACCAATGAAAGTCGGCTTGAATCGTCACTTCTCGGCTAAATCACTGCTCTTAAGAAGCCTACTGATAACTTCTAGAGTAAGTTTGAGTCATGTCTAATAGAACATGCACCTCAGCAGGTTCCTGCAAATTGGTAGAGACTGTCGAGACACCACCGCTACGATGGCAGATGTGTTACTGTGGTGTCTTCCACAACCAAAGCACTATGCTGGAGTCCGGACAGTCAAAGCCTCGTCCGTCCAGAGTATCAGCCCTAATCTTCACGAAAACATCTACGGACAAACATCCCACGCACATTCACATGAGAAAAGCCTCCTGCGGTCGAGGACCGTCTCGGCCACCCATGGATCCCGAGGACCGCTGCGCGGTGCCCGGTTCCCGACTTTTTAGACAGCGTCAGGGACTATGGAACGGCTGACTAGGACGGACGTACCGATAGGTTGTTTGTCGATCAGCAGATAAGGCGGAGATCATGTGCTGGGAGGGGGGCTGTTTGCGTCGGCTGGCGGCGACGGACACGCATGGGATGGCGCGGGATGCAGTGGCTGGGTGGTGCAACGCTGAGCCCGGCTTTCTGGGCCGTGGATTGCAGGTTTCAGCACCTTTAACAGCTCATATATATATATATCACTATTTAGTGCCTATATAACGGAAGGTTGCAAGAGCCCGCTTTATGCGCATATATATCTCTTATGACTTTAGTGAAGAGTGAAGAGGTACGAATACTGTGTGACAGACGACAGCTCCACTTCGATGATTCGCCGGCTGATCTTACGGAGCGGTCAATTCAAGACTTGCTTGAAGACTGGGCGCTAGAAAAAGCGCGGGGGTGTCTCTCACCCCCTTTCCCCATCCTCTTAGCGCTAGCTACCTTGGAAGAAAGAAGGTTATTTCTGCGGCGCTTAAGCTATTGAAGAGAAATATGGGTCGGAATCCGACAGTTAGGACTGATGTTGCACTGTACCGTACAGCCTGACGTTTCATCCGAACCTTTGAAGCCCCTTTGTGGAGAGCTCAGCCCTCACTAGGCTTAGTCTACCTCAGATCATGAAACTTAGCGTCGGTTCAAGTTGCCAGAACCACCAGGGCGACTCCCATGGGCGGATTCGAAGTGGGACTGTAGGTATCTGTGATCTGCGAGTTCTACCAGATAAGATAAGATAAACGCCTTCGTCTTGGCGTACTGCGGGAGCTCTCTTACTTCTTCTCTTGGGACTTCCCTCAGAAGCACAGCTGTATGTAAGCTGATTAAGGGCTTTCTGTTCTGATAACTGGTATGTTTGTAAAATTCGAGCACTTGACTGTGGCTTCGGCTCAAGTGGACTCCTGCATTGCTGGCGGTTCGCAGCAACCACGAAAGATGTCAGATTTACGGTTTTCCCGTCCTAGGAACCCCTGTCTCCCCCCACCCGTGGATGCATGAATCCACGGGTTGGAGAGAGGGGGGCACTCCGTACAATTTCATCTGAAGAAAGGGTTAAAACTATACCTAAAACAGAAGATAGCCCCCTGGGGTTCTGCTCTCTGTGAGACATGACAGAGACGCCCACCTGCGTGCTGTCATCTGTTGCCTCCAAAACGAGAGTTAAGGTTTCGCCTCATCACCCCCCCGGCATTCCAGCATAGGTCGAAACCAGTCACAGGGTCCACTATGTCTACGTGAAAACTCACTCAATAGCGCGGTGTTACCGAGCTCGGTATGGGCACCCTGGAGAAATAAGATGAAAGGTATGGTGTGGCTTACACTCAAGGGTCAGGGCAGGCAGGTCGATGATCAATTGGTTCGCCTCAAGGGAATTGACGGCCCCCCTGCGTAAACGGACAAACTAACATCGTGTGAGAACTGCTTCGTAACCGCAATTTCGCAGGTTGTGTGGACAGGGGGCATCAAGACCGGGGGGCTCTCCTTGGGTTCCATGTGTGCTTCGATTGTTCACAATAAAAGCCTCGAGAATCGCCAAGCAAAAGCCCAGGAAAATCTCACTACCACATTCCTTTCATTCACTTACCTTCCAGTTATTCCTTCTCTATTCTCTTCTTGATACCTAGTACCCTGGTGGTCGCTATTATAAGTCATTCCTTAAGACTCATTTACACCGTCGACATCATGATGTTCAAGTCGCTCTTCGTCTACTCCGCCGTTCTGGCGCTCTCGGCCGTCCAGGTTTCCGCACATGCCGCCATCAACCCGGTCCTGGGAGTTTCCGGTACTGCTGTTCGCAATGACGTCAAGAGGCCGTCCAACAACGCACCCTGTGGAAACGGTGTGAACGTTGCGCAATCCCTCGGTAGCTCGACCGCGGTCAAGGCCGATGCCTCGGGCTCTTTCACGGTCAATGTCCAGAACTTCAACGGGTCCGTATACTCTGCCCTTGGCCATCGTTAGGGTAACGCTAATTCGTATCTCCAGTGGCAAGGATGGTTCGCGCCAGGTTACCATGAAGGTGAACGCTGCCGGAGACGGCAAGAACTTTGTGGCGGGTACAGTGACAACCAACGGCCAGCTCGTGAGTCTCCCCCCCCCCCCCCCCACCCCCCCTAGGAACATACGGATGTGTTTGCGGCAGTCTTCTAACAAAATCAACAATAGGCCCCCGCAGGCACAGGCACTGAGAAGGTGACCGCCTCGCTCCCCAAGGGTATGAAGTGCACCGGTGGAGCATCCGGAGACCAGTGCATTGCGTCCTTCACAACGGCTGGCGGGTTTGGCAACTGCGTTGTTGTGCAACAGGCTGGCGCCGGAGGCGGTGCTGCTGCAGCTGGTAAGAACTTGGACCTAATTAACAAGCCCCGTTTGACAGAAGCTAATCATCTCTCTAGGCGCCAAGGGTGGCAAGGGTGGCAAGGCCCGTCGTGCCTTTCAGGCGTAACCGCTTCCACGACTGGAAGTTGTAAATAGGGGCGCGGAAGGGCTAAGAACATTTGTGTCGGAAGACGATGCTGGAAGCAGCAGAGTCATGGCCCAGTATCTATTAGATTCTGTAAGCGTTGACGGGGCGGACCATTGATGCCACTACCCAAAGCAAAGTAGAAAGTAGCCCGTCATGATGTTGATTGGAGATGTTAAAATAGAGTCTCAAGGCTTTGCTCTCAACGTCCCAGTTCCCTTTCAATTGCCATACGAAAACAGCGTCTTGGTCTGGGGAGATTGACCATTTATCCGCGCACTGTCTGACTTACCTATCTAGGAGTACAAGCCACGCTTAGCCTCTACCCAGGTTAACCCATGGTTGGAGAGGGGCCGGGCCTGTGTCGCGGGAAAAGCCAGATAATGATTGGGAAGCGTCGACAGCAACGCCGCCGGCTGTGTCGGTGATGCGACAAACGGCTGCGACAGGACTCTGCCGGCAACTCCAGCGACCGACAGTAAGACGCCACTTGGCCGGCGCACGGTCGACGGCCTGGCCTTCCGGAGTGCGAGCCGCCGTTCTGAGGAGTGCAAGAGATGCCCGACGGCACCGTCGCTGGTGGCGTGCCACGTCGGTAGGTATATTTGACATTGGCACGCACATGACGAAGGCTGGCAACATGATGGAGGCTGAGCGGCCCGGCGACGCCTCATGACGACATTGCGTTTGTGTAGTTGGGTGCACTGGGTAATGCTGAGCCCTCCCTTTAGAGGTCTTGGACGATATCGGTCGGGGCTGGCTGCCCGCTCCTCAGCCGATTACCACCGGCGGCCGGGTGACCCCGTGTATCTCGGGGTGTGCAATCATTTGCCGCACGCGAGATAATACTATAGTTTGAACCTGGCCTTGAATATATCCGCGTCTTTGAGGTTATTAGTCGGACGCGCATGCAACGAGTCTTGTCAATGGCAGACATAGACATGACGAGCACTGATGAGTAGAGGTTTAGCGATTGTGTCTCTCTGCTGGTGCTCGGGACATACCCGGGCTCTTGTATTTGTCCCGGCGCGCAGCTTCCCGACAGCCGCGCAGAGCCGCCATCCGCTGCTTGAAGGCATGGTTCACGAGCGGTCGGTGCACGACTTTGCGAGGGGGTCCGCAATGGAGTAAATAATAAGCAGCCACAGCCAAGGAAGTCCCCCATACTTGCTAGCCAGAACATGGAACCACCGATAAACTAAGATGATCATTCAAGTACTCCTCGCCGCTTGGAAAATCCTGTTCCCAGGCTGCTCCTGAGCTCTGTACAATCACAATCGTATTGCTACCCTTAGTCTCGGGGACATTAGGCTGGTTATTGATGATTAACTATCGAGATCTGCTTAAGCTTGGCTTATTTATTCTCTATACGCCCCCAACAGCTTTCTCTTTCCGACATTTGCCGTTGTTGGAATGGCTGTGAATGGAATGGCTGTGAATGGAACGTCACGAGAAACCGACCAACGTCAACTTTGGCGTAACCAAGCGTTATATGGTCATCGGAACGACTATTTCCCGCACTGTCCTAGTTTACTGGCTGACAGCGCCACATCTTCCGTGTAGGGAGCAAGATTTAAGGAAATCCCTGGCTCTTGTGTGATTCGGTGTGCGGTCATCGACGATAACGCACTTCAGACAGTTAGCCTGGGCTGTTCTGGCATGGAAGGTCAGGTAATAATCACCTTGAGGTCGCCGTTTCGGTCGACAAGTTGTCCACGTCCACTGCAGCCATTCCTTACACCGGCGTCATCGGGTATGATATTGCCACTCCCGTCGAGAGTTGTGCAGTCACAGTCCAACGACGCGCCTCCGGACTGAGCCGCAACAGCAGTGGCCGCGAGCCTGATGGCGTTAGGATCATTTCCAGCTTGGGACCCATCTCGCTATACTTACAGGACCGCTGCGATGGAGGTGAAAGAAACCATGTTTGAGCGAACGGAAGCAGTTGCGGGCTTCGCAGATAATTTTGGTCAGTGATGCAAAAATCGGTTGCTGGATACATGATCCGTTGCAGCCTGCTCACTTTAAATACCGGAATCCATTACTGCTTCTTGTCCGGGGCGTGCGACTGGAGTGGAGGCGAAGCCGGGACGGAAGTCACGAGCCACAAAGTTACAGGAGATGATTTTGACAGATCGACAGTCCGTGCAGTTAGTTAATTTACTAGTGTGTCCTTTAATTGGTTTGCTATGAGTGTTGCGATTTTTGATTGGCTACGGCTTCAGAAATAAGAGTGAAGGGGTCCTTGAAGGGGTTAAAAGGTCAAGCACCTAGGTTAGGTAGGTAACAGGGAGCAATAGAGGGCTAGACTCGTCGTTTTGCTCCGCGAGTTTCGCTGAAGGGCCTTTGCTATTAGTCTTCAACGTCTAGGTACGTGAACGTGACTTGTTCAGCAAACCTTGACGACACGGTAATATTCCACCCACGAGGATTTGCTAACGGGGGTCAAAAAGAAAAAGAAAAGGTGAAATCTGTCAATATCATGATTTTCCAAAGCTCGTCTCGTTATACAGTGGTTGATTCAATTGGCTGAAAGTTTCGCATATTCCTCATTCGCTTCATTACAACGACATCAGACGGTTTAGGTTTCGGCTACCCCGAGCGTTCTCCTGTGTCCCTAGTTGCGGGCTGGGGTTGACTCAGTCAACATTATGCCTGAGCAAAGCAAACCAGTCAGGCTTACAGCTTGTCAGATACAAAAAGCCCTTGGGCACCCCGGAAACGGGGCTCAAGGTGGCACATGGGCACTTAGGCCCACAGGTCTTCGGCGGGGATCTCGCCCTCCTAGTTTACCTACTTAGATGAGCCGGCCCTCATTGGATTATCTGAAGGAAAGCGGAGGATCCCGATTTCTTCAGTGGGGATGGTTGGATGTGCTAGTTTGACATTCAGAATCATTAGATACAGTCACGTTGCTGGGCCAGTCAAGTGGAACTTTGTATGGTTCGACTTCTTAATTGCCTAGCTGGATACTCTTCCCTGTCAACCTACGAACCTATAAAAGCAGCAATCGCGGTTCTCTGGGTTATTACTAAGCCGGGGAGAGATGCGGCAATCTCGATGAGGATCCGACTCTACTATGTAGAAACTCTTGTCCCGGAGGCGATCCAAGTGCGGTTGAACGAAGAGGAAAAGGTGTAAAAACGCTATTGCGCAAGAAACGAGCTGTTGTTGCTCGGAAATAACAATGGCTGCGAGCGCACCGGGATGCTACCCTATCGCCGCTCGCCGGACTCTGGCTCTTGATCCGCTTTCCGCGAAAGAGACCTACGATATCGCCGAACACAGCGACATCACCCCAATTGCAGCATAGCCCGTTTGTCTTACTCCCTTGACTTTCTATCATCCACCAACTCCGACTGGACGATGAATATAAGCAATCAGGTGCACAAAAGGTTCATAAGATCTTGGATTCAAGTCATTTACCGAAATAGAATCGGTGACTTTCGAAGTACATCCTCCCCGAGGCTACCATTGCTGCTACAACGACGAACTGAGAGCCTTAAGACCACTGATTCCGCTACCATGGGGAGTATGCCATGGTTCTTCATTGAGTCTTTGATACCTAACGCATACTCAGCTGCTTTAAGTCAAGTATTCGGCACCGACTAAAGATGAACCCGCCGCCACATAGATGCATGTAGCCAGTCGCCCATCCTCAAGTCTCTTTTGAACAAGTTTGCCCCCCTTATCGTATAAAAAAACAGGTCTCAGTTGGAGATTCTGGTTCGTTTGCCTGCGCCTCCCCGTAACATCATCTTGCTCTGCTACCTTCCCTGCCACAGTCCCCCATTATGTGCAATAATCATCTCCCTCGTGTGCCACAATCCAATCAATTCCTGTGTCTGAGCCTTTGTCGGTACAATACTCGGGTCGCTAAGTTCGGCGCGAATTTCATCAAAGTACGAACGACTGACACGGCTTGCTGCCCACGCCACAGCAGCCAGGTCTCTGGACTTGATAGGATAGGAACCTGATGCGGGTAACCCGTCGATTGGCTTCGTGTTGGTTCGTGTGGCGATTTTCGCAATATATTCAATGATTCTTGATTCCGCAGGCCGCCTAATGTTGTGATGATCCAGGAGGGCGCGGTCTGCCTCCAAGCGTATCTCATGCATCGGCTTGCCGGCAATATTGGCCGCTGCTTTCATAGCCAAGGCTTTGAGAAACGGATGCAGGGGAAGCGGGTCCCATTGCCATAGACGACGATCATTTGTTCGACACGCAACGGCATACTGCATACATACGATCAGCAGCGTCGGGTTCTCCCAGAAGATCGCCACTGAGACGACTCGGCATAGCTGGCGAACGAACTCTTGAGACCACTTGGGAGGGACGTCCCTGTAATCTTCTCCCTTCTCCTTGAAGTAGTGGAAGCTCGGTATCTTTGAAAACAGGAAGAACTGGCCTGAGATTTTCGAAAACAGCTCCCCGGGCCAAACTCGGATGGTGCGGGGCAACAGGCGCCACATCAGATGAGTCTCGCCGTCTAACATGTCATCGTACTTCCACCAGGTCGTCTCTCGCGAAGATCCAAGGTCCAATAAACGTTTCTCAACTTCCATGTGACCATTGTAGAAAGAGTTTGGAAAGTCGAGAATGCCCGTCTTGTCCGTGACAAACCGAGAGAAGAAGACGTCATCGCCCGAGAGTCCGACTGGCAGTATATCGACAACACGGAACAGAGGCTCACTCCACATGTCCTCTTCATCTTCGTTGTATTCTCTCGGAAATACTTCGGGAATCCGTTCGGCGACCTCCAGCGGCGGCACGGAGTTGGCGGAAGTGGGCGGGATGGCATATTGACTTTCAGTGTCGCTGGGACGAAAGATATCTTCTCTGTCGGGCGTTCTACCACTCCCGGATCAGTCTCCCGAAATAGAGTCGAACTTGGTACCTCCATACCTTGGACCATGACTCTCGGGCCATCTTACTTCCATCGCAAGTGGCCCCGGCGACTCCAGTGACTGGACTGGCGCCTCAACAACAGGAACCGTGTTGTTCTGCTGCTGGAACAGCCCCTCGTCATCGAGCCCGATGTCCTCCGTCTCCATATTGGTGTTCGTGGGTTAGTTTCCCACGACCGACTGACGTCTGATGTCTATGGTGAACGATAAGGAGAAGCGCGTGGTGGGCTGATGGTACGGGATGTGGAAGGTAAGGCGAAGGTGAGAGAAGAATGGGGATAAGTGCCAAGGCACCCTCTGCAAATGTTTATTCTCGATAGGTCCTTCCTTCAGTACTGAGAGCCACCACACTCATCCCATGTGACTTCTGTCTGCTCTCTGATCCTTCCGTACTCAAGGTACCTATTCTCACATACATCCGTCCCTAAGGAGGTTCACCGCACTCTTCCCACGCACTTTCTGTCGATTATCAGACCCTTCCATAGCTACCTATTGAGGTCTTCCATTCAAATTTTTGCCTCCCTTCATCTGCCCGAGGAAAGAACACGTCTGATTGCCCACTTTCCCTTTCTCGTCCAATTTTCTCTCCCATGTTTAGTACGTTACTTGGCGATGTCTTGGGCGAACTTCTTCTCCTCATCCAGTTGCTGCAGAGGCAAATCCTTCCAATCTTCGATTTTCCCTTCCCAAGCGCGGCGGCAGGCCATGCGCATGTCGGCCGGAGTGAGGCTCTCGAGATTGACGTGAACCTGGTCACACCAGCCGCGTAACATTCTGCAGCGCTCCTTGGCGGGCAGCAGCTTCTCTTTCTCCAACCACGCCGACACGCGAAAGACGGCGTGCTCCTCCTGGTTGCGGTAGGGCCCGAGGGCAAGTTGCGCGTCGCACTCGGCGACCAGAGCCTTGTCGAGGGTGAGCTGCTTCATCCGCTCGCTGGGTTCGACGTTACCATGAATGAGCGATAATCTCAGGTTCTTGAAAGCCTGGCTGATATGGACTTTGTGCTGTGTCATGAATTCCTCTCGAGCCCACTGAACGGCAGCTCTGTAGACCGCGGCAAGGATGATTCTGTTCCAGGGACTGTCGACAGTGTCTTTCTTGTAGCCGAAGACGAGGCACTTAACGGTTTTGCCCTTGGCATTCTCGGCATAAACCATGGCTGATTGAACGCCAGGGGGGATCTGCCGGGCAGTTTCAGCTTGATCCGCATATACTAGTGCTTGGTAATCGATATTCTCCGGCACGGCGAACTCGAACGGCCTATTTTTGGCACAAGGTTGTCCCGGAAAGACGTCGTCCCAAATAGCCTGCCGGAGTTCGATCGAGGTCATTCTGGGAGCTGTCCTCCTCATGTTTGGCTCTTCCTTCATTAAGACAAGCCCATTCTCTAGACGCTCACGAGATGTCAGGTTGTCAAGTATGACTCGAGTTTCCTTGAATTTCTGAAACCATATAGCCCTATCGCTGGGGTCTTTGGGCTTTGATGAGGGGACGCTTCGCCAGGGGAACAATTCTGTTCTTCCGGGTTGGACTAACAAGAGTTAGTAAAGATCTACTTTTGTCACGTCTGTCGACTTACCAAGAGCCATGGCATTGTACCAGGCTTTCTTGTCCACAGTCCAGTCGAACCAGTATTCGGAGATTTCGCCACTCTGGTTGGAGATCTCATGCTTGCGGTCGATGCGCGCCTGGTCAAGAATTTTCGGGAACACCGTTTCGTCGCCGAGAAGCTGGGAGAATTTGGCGGCGATGAAGTTGGCGCGCTCTTTAGTATTCGGGAACTCTTGGTTGCGGATATCTAGTTTGGCATTCTTGGATGGCCCCGTAGGGGAATCCGAGGCCTTTCGCTTGCCATTCGTCGACATCTCGGCAGATGGAATCGGAAGATGGAATCGCAAGGGATGGGGTCGCGAGATGGGGTCGCGACGCGAACTCGGGTTGAAGGGGAGATTCCGACAAAAGTGTGAGATGATCTTTGCAAGGAGTGGGCTTTCATAGGTACCTAGGCAGGTAAGGCCGAGGAAAGAACCAGGGCTTCCTGATACCGGTTGAGGAAGGAACGGGAAGGCACGAGTGAGGCCTGTCTCTTTCCATTTTTTCCTCGACCCTCGCTCCTTCCTTCTTGGATCAGAACTATGCTGCTTGCGCAAAACACACCCTTCATTGTTGCTGTCTTACCAGGTACCTATCGACACGTCTCCCTTCTACTTCTGAGTCTCCGTGTTGAACTGCAGCTGCGGAGAACAAAAGACAGGCGTATAACAAAAGTTCAACGCTCACTGGGAATGATCCGCAAATATATATAATGGTTTTCATATCTATCGAAATGTCGTGTAGAGTGGCAGTATCAAACATCAAGAGAGGTTCTTCCACCACCACGTGTACCATATATTATTCTTTTGGCCGCAGTCAAGGACTCAAGTTGACATAAGGCATGGCAATTTTTAAAACCGGCCTCTGAACAACGACTGCAAAGAATGCTTTTCTGTGTGTCTAGTGAGGCTTAGATCTGGGCAGGCACAACACCTTGTAATAATGACCATCACAAAGCACGCTCCCTCAGTCCATGTCATCGCCGTTAAAGTCCGAGGTCGCCTCCCCACACAAGAAACCAACCAGGTCTATCACTTGGGCGGACCAACACCAGCCTCCTGAGAGCTCAGCCCCTTCCAGCCACAAGCTGGGCAGTTTCACTCGGTATGATGTCCGTCCAAGCAGCTACCTTCACCCGGGTGTAAACTGACTCAGGGGGCCTCGCTCGTTCATTCATGATGGGATGGGGTCCCAGAGGTGATTTATTTCAACTCGCTCAAGTAAAACAATGTAATTCGCTCATGGCTGAAGATGCCAGCCGCTGGAAAGCAAAAACGCTGAAGTCGCCGACGCCTCTGGCGCCAGGGTGTGTGTGTTTTCCCATGATGTGTCCCAACCGTTTCATCCCATTGAATCCTGGAAAGCCTATCTACCACTCTGCGGGCCCGGCGCCTTGTCGCTGCCAAACTCGAACCTAAACCTAGGGCGATGATGAGACGGCGTCCGGCAGAGAAAGGTGGG
This sequence comes from Colletotrichum zoysiae, assembly GCA_030867305.1. Classification (NCBI taxonomy): domain Eukaryota; kingdom Fungi; phylum Ascomycota; class Sordariomycetes; order Glomerellales; family Glomerellaceae; genus Colletotrichum; species Colletotrichum zoysiae. The sequence continues at coordinate 54,763 of MU842992.1, read as the reverse complement.
ACCATACCTACGCCTACGAAAACACAGTGCATGTGTGTGTGCGCGTCTAGCCGGAGCCGCACACGCAGCCCTCGCGGAGCGCCGGGGCGGTGTTGGGAAAGGGGAAGCACTGTCGGCCCTGGGACTCGCAGTCCTCGCGGTTGGCTCCGCAGGCGGTGTCGGTGCAGGGACCGGTGAACGCAGCCTGTGCGGCGGAGGCGGCGAAGACGGCGAAGACGGCGACGAGAATGCTGCGCATGGTTGCTGGTGTGTGGTGGAGAAGAAGAAGGTGGAAGCGGATGGGTGGTTTTGAACAAGGTTTCCTGATCGGATGAGTGCGAAGCTGGAGACTTGATGGAGATTGGAAGTGATGACGGGCTAGTGGAGAGGGATGGGATGCCAGACTGTGCGTTCGTCTCGATTATATACTACTTTTCATGACGGGATGAAGACCTGTCAATCGACCTCGCGCCGCCCTCCCCCCCCCCCCCTTTCTCCATTTTTTCGTTGCCCGTCCATCATCTATGGCTCACCAGGAGTATCATATCTATTTCGGAATGGCAATTGAGGCTCGCCCACGGACGTGAGTCGACTGGTGGTCCGGGACGCTTGGCCGATCTTGGCGAGTTTTGGGTATTATCGGGTTGGGGGGGGCGGCATTTGCGGTAGCTAAGGACACAGGGACAAGGCCTAGCGTACAATTGGGGGTCTGCCACTGCCTCAATATGTATAATGAGCGATAAAAAGCAAATGCGCAGAAAAAGCTTGTGATGTTGCGCTGTCTCGCGCTGGGCTTGGCGTCGAACGTTTCAAACGCTCTCGTTGCAATTCTCTTGGCCCGTTGCCGGTTGCTAGGCGCGGGAGGCTGTCCGCGTCTCGGAGTTTTTATTTAGACAAACGAACGAGAAAGGAGGCCCCCGACGGTAGAGGACGGACTGAAGATGCGGTGCGTTGTCAAATCATGTCGCTCATCCCCCACGCACCAACGGACGGTGCAGCTCTTGGTAGTTGTCAAAATAGTAACAAGGGGCCGGATCCTTGCTGTGCTGTTGTGTGACTTGTCGGTGACGCCCCCCGCACGTGTATTTCTGTACAACGAGTCGACGACTCGTCGATCGCCCCGGCAGCCGATGCGACCAATTGCTCACCTTGAAACTGCCCGACGGGAGTGGAATGAAACGGACCTTCGGGGTCGTACTCCGTCGTGGGCACTTGCGAGGTATGTAGCTGCCGTTTCTCTCCAAACTGAGATAGATACCTACACACGTATCACCGGCCGGTGACGCTATTCTGAATAGGTAAGCAGGGTTGTGTGGGTTTTCGTGGACGCCAAGCCAAAGACCACGCTGGCGAACGCTGTCGGGCAGAACGGAAATGTATGTGCCAAGTAAGTACCTCGTCGCCATGGTGCAGATGCTCGGAGAACGGCGTCGCCGAGCACCGACTTGCAAATATTCCAACTGTACGAATCTTCATTTGTACGGCCAGTTAGTTGAGGATGGATAGGATGAGGACTCGAGGATGTGGTCTTGGCACTGATAAAGGTGCCGGTCACAGTGGATGTCGATCCAGTTTTAATCCCAAAAGTTGCAATATGGCACTGCACTTACAGGCAGGCAGGCAGCGTTGACGAGAATAACCCAGCACGCGGTCCAAGCACACAGCCCCCATCACAGGCGACTGGCCGGCCCTGCCGGTACCTACCGCACTGTCTTGTTTTCCAGCAAAGAACACCTCCACAGCCGAAAACTTACCTAGGTATTGTGAATCGCCGGTGCGAACCGTCTCTTTTCCACCGCGATCCGGTTGCGTCCATGTACCATCACGTGTAATGTCATGTGTCTCTCTACACGTGGCCGACCATCCGATGCTTTCTTTTTGGATGCGGCACGGCACGGACAAGAGACCTCAGCCATTCATTACCTAATCTCCCCAGTTACAAGCATAAACTTGACTGCTTCGGCGACAATGGCGGCTTTCAACTCTAACCACTCCGCTTGCCATGATCTAATTGACTTCGGGAAAGCAGGGCGTCATTTAAGGGAAGCTTGGGTAAAAGATCGTACTAGTGGGAGTAACTTTGCATAATAAATATATAGGGTTAGGGTTAGAGTTTACAGCTAGGTGAAAGTCTGATTCTATAGATTCTTGTTGGTATATTGCTGGGCATTGCCATTTCCAGCCATTGGTCGTAGGAGACTCCGGTAGTGACACCTTGCTGCCATAGACCTTTCGGTCAGGTTGAACTCATCAATTGACCCAACTGCCCGGAAGATACGCCAGCCAGTGCTTGCGATCTGCTGCCAACACTGCCTGTATGCCCTTCTGCCTACTTGGGGGAACCTCTCTATTAAAGTTATGCCCCTCCCCAAGGCAACTTGTCTCCAAGGTTCATGCCGCGCGTTGCAGTGCGAGACCCCAATGTTAAGATTATGCCGCCGGGCGCCGGCCTTGTCAGCCGGCACCTGCCAATTGCCCTGACTCGAACTCATGACCTCTATTAGAGTCTGGAGTGAGTTTCTTTCGGCAGGCAATTCAGATTTCAATCAGTCCCATCATACGATTGCAAGAATAATAATTGTAACAGACGCCGGCAGTGACACCTACCCATTGGCCCCCTACCGGCGCCGGGTTGCGCCAACTACCTAATTGACTCAACAACACAACCAAAAGATTCGTCAGCGCTTGCAATAGTGCAAGCCCTGCCGTCAACAATGCCCATACATAGTATGCCTTTTTATGTCCAGCATCAGGAGAGCTGCGCTGTTACATAGGTGCTACCTCTAGTATTAGGTTACAGTGATGATGTCTAGCGAGAGGTAATGGTGGGTGGTAGCGATGCCTGGCAATAGGTAGTTTGGATACCTAAATATTTTAGAAGTTTAATGATAGCCTGGAGGTTTATTGAGAGTTTGTATGGGATAGAATGGGAATAAGGCATAATTCAGATAGCTCCAGGTCATTCACTCTTATCCAAGTATGCGGCCAAAGTTACAAAGAGCGATGGTTGTATGCCTTCCTGTTCTTTAGCCTACCTAGTGTGGACATGTTTGAGTACGCCCTGAGCCAGTGTCAAATCCGTGAGCATCATGAACGCCGCCCGTTGCTGGTCTTCTGACGCCCAAACAGTTCTTCGTCGTGGTCTACGCCGGTCTCCGGTTTTGCCAACTGGTATTGTCGGCTCGTGGCACCTGCTGGTCGTCTCAGTTCGGAGTGGTTTCTGATGCGATGGGCTTTCTCGTCGGACTCGTCATGATCCCACTCTCGCTTCTGGAGCACTCCCGCTCACCACGGCCATCGGTGCTACTCGACGTTTACCTGCTGGTCACAATCGTGCTTGTTCGACAGCGCCCAGTCAAGAACGTTGTGGCTCTCGTCCGGTTCCACCAACGACCTGCGTCAAGCTCGCCTCTCGGTTGCCGGTGCCAAGCTGGCGGGAACCCGACCTCGCCCAACTGGCACTGTTTCCGCACTCATTCCTCTCTCCCTCCCCGCCTGAACAAAAAGAAGCAAAAACATACAACACCAGGTATTCGCTGGTCGTCACCGACCCAACTACTACTCCGGCCCTCACTGGCTTATCTATGGGAGAGCGGACGGGATCCCGAGTTCTCCGGTGGGTATGGTCGTATGTATCAGATTCCTGAATAGAATCCGTCTTCAAAGCCGTCGTCCTGGTGGTCGAGTCGCGGAGGAAACACCAGTTGGACCTCCGGAGGCAGCAATGCCCAGAGGCGACGAGCGGCATCATCGGTCTCTCGACCTACTTCTGGGTCCACAGTGTTTTCCTCGCAGGCTTTCGCAAGCTTCTCGCCGTCGATGATTTGTACGCTCTCGACGAGCCAATGTTGGCCGAGGTCCTGTAGACCAAGTTCTCGCCTCAGCTAGAGAGACGCATGGCCAACGGCCACAAGTATTCGCTGCTTAGGAGCCATGTTGATACGCTCGCGGTTCCTCTGGCTCTTCCCATCCTACCACGACTTTGTTTGACCGGCTTCAGATTTCCCAGCCCCTTATGATCGAGAGCTTGCTAAATTATCTCCAAGAGCCCGCGGGCTCTTCCTCGCCAAACAAGAGCTACGGTTTCATCGGTGCGGCCGTTCTTATCTACCTTGGCTTGGCTACGTCCATGTCGTACATCTCGGACTCTCGATGTCACCCGCATCTTCACTGCAATGGCGTATATAATGCTTCTCGCTGCTCCGCTGGGATTCCTCCTCCAGACCATCCCGCAACTAATGTCCGCATTCACTTGCGTAGGCCGCATCCAGGATTATCTTGACAAAGAACCCCGAGTCGACCTCCGCCAAACTCCCGACCCGCCGCTACTCTCCGAGAAGAACACCGATGCAGCGAACTGGGGCCGAGATGATGCCGCCATTGCACTGAACCAAGCCTCCTTTGGCTGGGTGGAGGGAAAGGCAGTCCCGAAAGCCGTTGATATCACCATCCCAGCCCACGCACTTTCCATGATCGTGGGCCCTGTGGCCTCCGGCAAGTCGACCTGTTGAAAGGCCTCCTTGGAGAAACGCCATTCACCTCCGGCGACGTTATTTTGGGCGTGGAACACCGCAGGGTTGGGTATTGCGACCAGTCTCCGTTCCTCTACAACAACACGATGAAAGCCAACATCATCGGTCATTCCGAGTTTGACCCCCGGCGGTACGGCCGAGTTGTCAACGCGACCATGCTTTCCACGGATTTCGCCACGCTGCCCAGAGGAGATCGCACCAAGATTGGGAGCAACGGCCTGGCCCTGAGCGGCGGTCAGAGACGGCCGGTCCCACTCATCACTCTCATGTCGTTTGGCGAGACGTTGACCACAATCGTACTATCGTACACAGGTCTCGAGACAAGCATCGGGGCCTTGGCGCGGATTTAAACCTTTGGCGACACGGTGGCCCCTGAAACCAGACCCGGCGAGGACCTCGCTCCCGAACAAGGCTGGCCGGAACAAGGTGCAATCGATATCAAGGCGGTCTCGGCGTCTTATGGAGCCCCTCGAGATGCATCGAGCGCGGGAGTCGAACCGAAGCCGCCGGGCGACCTAGCCATTCGAGACCTGCACCTTTCTATTCGCCCAGGTGAGAGAGTGGTTGTGTGCGGCCGCACAGGAAGCGGCAAGTCGTCGCTCACCTTACTGCTCCTTCGCCTGCTCGAGACGCTCCCTGGATGCGCCGACGGCATTGTGATAGACTCCATACCCATCGACCGGATCGATCGCGACACCCTGCGGCGCCGTATCATGGCTGTGTCGCAAGACGCCGTCTTCCTCCCAGACGGCTCTACCGTGCGGGAAACCCACGATCCCTTCCGAGCGGCCGACGAGGCGGAATGTCGCAGCGTCCTGGAGCAGGTCGGATTACTCGCCGTCGTAAGGGAGCGCGGCGGGACCGAAGCGGATTTCACAGCAGACTCGCTCAGTCAAGGACAAAGGCAACTGTTCCGCCTCGCCCGCGCCGTCCTGCGCCGGCGTGCGAAGAGCCGAAACGGGACCGACGGCGGCGTCCTCCTGCTCGACGAGGTCTCTTCCAGCGTCGACCGGGCCACCGACCTCGCGATGCAAGACATGATCCGGCGCGAGCTTGGCGGGTACACCGTCATCGTGGTTTCCCATCGCCTAGACATGGTTTTGGAGTGCGACACGGTCGCCGTTGTGGACAAGGGGCGCCTGGCCGAGAAGGGCAACCCGCGCGTGCTCAAAGAGGAAGAGGGGAGCATGTTCAGAGACCCGTGGAACGGCAGCATGACGGCGGAGGAATGACCGGTCCCGCGTCTGGTTCGGCCAGCTGTATGAGTAGACGATCCGGCTAAAGGCGTTTGACGTGGCACAGCTTGTGGGCTTTCGTCCTTCTCATCTCGGCCTCTTCGTAGAGCTGCCCGTTTCAGCCTCATGATTCAATCGCCGTTGCTTCGTCGAATCCCATCTTGGCCAGCTTTTTCTCACTTGAGACGTCCACAGACGGCTCTTTTGTGTGGGTTTTGCTGGGCCACGTCAATGAACATTGAGAGCACCTCGATCGATATCAACGACACTTTATTCGGTCAGTGCGAAAACTCGATCAGAGTCATGACGCTCATGATGAAGCTCACGAGCCCGGTATTACGTTTTCCATGGTGGACGTGTTCAAAGAGCCCTACATTTGCTTGTCTTTGACGTCATCAACGTCTACGGGGGCATCGACGAGGCCTCATGAGAGCAGTCCATCATTACGTCTCTGGTAGATGCTTACCGGGCCCTCTTGTTCAACTTTCTATCTACCTTGTCCATAACCGCAGGCAAGAGGCTCAAAGCATCGCGGACTGGCGCAACCTCCTTCGAGCACCTCAGTTCTGAAGAAGCACCATCAAGTAGAAATCTATCCAAGATCGGAGCCAGCTGTGAGATTGGAACATCTTGGCTCCCGGCCGGACTGACACCAGCATCCCGCCCTACTTCCTGCTGGGTTGCGGTCCTCTCTCCCCGGACAAAAACGGCAAAGAAGCGTTCTTTGGCCGGCTTGTGGCAGGCCGCAACGCCAACATCCCGGAAGTCTAGGGCATCGTAGGACCGTGTATCAACAGCGTCCCCCCCCGTCCCGTCACCAACCGGGACCGCAACCCCTGTGGAAACATTCCTCCGGAGATACACCACCAGCATGTCGTCGTGAGAGAAGCCGATCCCCTCGGCCCCACGGACATCATCAGGCGGCGTGCCTGGACTCCGGCCTTGATACCAGCCCCGACGTTTGACTCTTGACGGAGAGAAGACGGGCCTCGAGACTGCGCGAACTCGGACCGGATGCCGTGCCGGAGCGGGTGGACGTTCACTTCAGGTCCCGGGGGAGAGAGGACGCTGAGGGTTAGGGTCACGGGAAACAGTCGCGTTATCTCGCATGGGATGACCGAAGTCAAGGTATTGGTAGAGGGCCATGGAGGGTTATCGCGCGGGGAACCCCCCCTCCCCCCCTCAAGTCAACTCGGAGACGTCGGGCTCGGTGCCGAGCTTCATTTGGGGTTCGAATCCCATTGTAATGCCTCCAAGTGACAGCAATCGACTGTTCACCCCTGGGTTCACTCGTACGAGTCGAACACTTCACGGCGTTAGGGCAGTCCGTGGATGGGGTCACTTGGGCTTGGACGCTGTCCATCAAACAGTGATACATATTAGACTCAATCATACTTTTTGCTTATCTTTGGCCCATGCTACCTCAGCCATCTGGACCTCGAGCCCAACATCAAGGGCTCAGGGGGGGGGGGGGTCAGTGAGATACGGGTGAGCCGCTATACGAAGTCGTCGGAATGAACCAACCACCCCCCGTCAAGCTCGTTCGCGAATCCACAGCTCACCGAAGCCATGTCCCATCCCATCGATATTACCGTCCAAGAAAAGAAAAAAAGGGTTTCCCTTGGCTTGCTACCTTAGTCAAGCACGCTCGACGAGTTGCGGACATGGCAATGTAACTGCCCTCCCAGCGCACCGGATTGGCAATTTAGATTAGAGTTCAAGCTCCTCAGACGCGGCCAGTCCATCAGAGCAAACGGCCTGCGAGTCATGACGACAAAAAAGCGTGGGCGAGAATAGCTGCAACGGGGTTACCGTCGGCCGCAGCAGCCTACACCCCCAACAGTCCACAAACATCATTTCCCCCCTCTTACAGCCCGCGTCCTCTCTCCTCTCCAGGACTGGCCCCTCCTCCACCCGCCCCTCGTTTGCCCAGATTCCCGGGTCCCCCGATCTCCCGGAAACTGAGGAAACGACAAATCTCCCTCCAGGACCGACGATCCACGGCGGGCGACGTCATGTTTATTTGGCCACGACGGGCGTCGGTCGGATGTCGCGAAAAGACCTCACAAAAAACACATGACGGACGGGCGGCGACTGTCGTCAACGTTGCGGCACCCCGAGTCAGTAAGGTTGGCCATGGCCCCGAGCGCGGCTGAAGGGGGGAGGGTCGAAAAAGCGGATTTGGGACGAAAAGAGGCATGTCGACGGGTTGATCTCGATGAATTGAGCGATCCCGTGTCAGCCTTCCCAGAGGGGAATATGAGCAGCCTTCCGGATACGTCATGGCGCATCCCGGAAGCGAGGTTCCTCTGCTCCGTAACAGGATGTGACGGTGAGATGTGCTTGCTTCGGTCGCTCACACACAGACACACACACACAGTGACAGTCTCTCGGGCTGGCGCGACCGGTGTCGGGGCACACGCGTAGTATGTGCCGGTCGGCCAAGGGGAGTCGCTCCTTTTTTTTTTCTTCTTTTTTTTTTTGGAGATGGTCTACTCCGTACCTACCACCGTACGACTGACTAGGTACGCGGGGAAGCGGCTTTAGGGTGCCTAGTGTATTCGTAGGTAGGTAGGTAGGGAGGTAGGCTTCCCCCCCCTTTCCCGGGTACGCGCTCCCGTCTCACGCACACGCCGCATTCCTTCCCTTCTCCCGCGCCGGCGATCGCGGAAAGCCCCCTTGACTTGGCCATGGAACGGACGTGCTGGGATGGGAGTAGGGAGGATCGATCACATAGCGCGGACGGGATAAGATGCCTGGATGGGTGAGACGGGCTGGGCAGGAAGATCGCCCGGCGACGCGCAGGCAAGCAAAACAAGCAAGCAAGCAAGCAAGCAAGGCAGGTCGGGCAGGTTGGGCGGATGGCTAGAAAGGGGTTTCGCTCGCTCGCTCGTTGCACGGATCGACGGCGAACGACCAAGAACCCGCGGCCGCTGCTTATCAAAGTTTGAGTGAGGCACGATGGGCGTCGTAGCCGTGTATCGCATCCTCCTTCACCGCACCAAACACACCCCACCCCCGGCAGTCCGTGATAATGAATGGGATGAGCAACGTTTCCTTGTGCCTTGATGCCATCCGGAGAACCCTCCCCCGGGGGCGACGGATGAACCTCCCGGCACACTAGCGGTTACTGGTTACTTTGCGCCTTCTGGTGCCCGGGCGCGTCGTCCCCCCCTTCTATTCTGCGATAACGCTTTCGACGCCTTGTGGACGGCAACCATTCCCGCCTGGGGCCGGGATGAGGTGGCTATCGTAAGAAGAGAAAAGAAAAAGAAAACGTCGGTGTGACGGCACTCTCTCTCAGCTGGACGATTCGCTGTCCAAAATAAGATAACCGGCGCACGGGACAGCGGCGTTTGGTTTCGTTATGTAGGATGGTATGTATGTATGTATGTACGATGTATGTAATGTACGTATGTGATTCGTACCTATGATATGTCACTAGGCGGTGAGCGTGGTGTCGACGAGGGATGCCCGGCATCGACGTCACATGCCGGACGCCTTGCAGCAACAGCAACAGCCAACGGTGCACCGTCGTCAGCCAGCAGAGCAGAGCAGGTCCAGCCAGGCGTTTGTTTGCCAGCCGCGACCGCGCTTTGCCAGACAGACCCGGGGGGGGGGGGCATCGGCGCTCTCTGCCCGCACCCCCCTCCCCCGGATTTATACGCCTGAGGCAGTGATGCGTCGACGACAGGGACCGCGCGACCAATCAGCGACGGGCGATAAGGACGCAGTCGAGGCGGCCAATGAGCGACGGAGACCCTGCATCAATTGATTAAGAGCAGGGATGATGAAGCAGGGCATGCAGCAAGGGTTCCTAATGCGGACAAGCGCGCGTCCGTGCTTCTCCATCGAAGAAGAGAGTAGTGGGCCCCGGAGGTACGTACGTGGTATGTCGAATGGCTCTTTCCCCAATGTGGACAGGCAGGACGGATACGTTTCCCAGGGTGGTAGGCGCGCAGCGGCAGGTCAATGTTCGCGATTGCCTCCCCCTTCCCAGCAAGACGGACCGCTAGCATTTTCCTTTGTTGCCCCCCTTTTCTCTGTTTGCGGCGGTGCTTAAGTTTAGCGCAACCAAAGAAGGAGAAGAAGAAGAGGAAGAAGAAGAAAGAAAAGACCAAACAAGAAAAAGTAAAAATAAAATTAAAAATCCAATTCGATATTATCTTCGCTCGGTTGTCCCGTCCGGAGCAGCGAGGATCACTGCCGATGTGACCCTGCCTCCCTCCCTTTGCCCCCCCCAATCCAAAACTCACCGACAATCCCGCATCGAATCTGCACACCACCACCAACCATGCCACAAACCACCACCATCTCTCCGTCCCGCCCCCTCGGAACGAATAGGTACAGGGTGGCGGCGGCGGTCCTGTCCTGTCCTGTTCCCCTCCCACCTGATTCTGTTATCGCTGAAACCAACCCGGTTTTTCCTTGGGGAGAGGTTCCTTGGGGGGGGAGGAGTGGTCGGCCATGTCGCGGATCGAGCACCCGCATTGCCCCTTGCTTTTCCTTGGCGAAAAAAAACCCATCCATCGCGTCAAGAAATGAGGCTCGGTGGCCGATGCCGTGTCTCAATTTGGCCCAATCCGGGGAAGACCATGCCACGCCCGCCTGCCTGCCTGCCTGCCCGCCTGCACGCAAGACATGTCAATAACCCGGTGTGCTCGCACATAAAACTACCACGTAGCAAGACGTACCTAGGTACATGGGGATGGTTGGCGGCGAAACGGTCGTCGCGGCCTGGGATCCCGGTTAACCATCGCCGGGCCTTGGTAGACCGCCAAACACGCCGTTGCGAGTTGGCAAAGGTGGTTGGCAGGCGGGCAGCGGTTGTCTGTCTCTTGGGGGGGGGAGGAGGAGGAATCTATCTCCCTTCTCGATTTGCCTCCACGCGCTCCATCTCTCGTCTGCGGGAAGAGTACGGAGTAAACCATGGAAGTGAATCGACCAGGCGCCCAATCATCTTACAGGGATTCCGTTGGCTGACGCGGTGATGGAGATGTCGGTGTTCTGGTTGGAAACTCGGTAGTCGGATGTGTGGTGCCATAAACCTCGACCACTTACAGTCTACCGCAGAGGGATAGGATAGGGGAGATAGTCACATGCTCGTCTTTGTTGGCTCTGCACGTTGTGTGATTGCGTGTCTAGATGTCTCATCGCGGCCGGCCGCCCAGCTCCGTCAGTCATGCAAACCGCCCCCCTCCCCCCCGTCCCCGTGTGCGTCCGGGCATCGAGCCTCGGCCCCCGGAGGGGGTTGTCGACAAGAGAGGGCCCGAATATCTCTAAGCCAACTTGGACAGCGATAGTTATGAGGATGGGGAACAAGCGGAGTCCCGGCCAGATTCCCGGGGATATTCTTCACGGGGCTGCTCGATAAAATCGCGCTACTGCGCAGAGTCCTTAGCGCTCGGCGACAGCGAAAGAGCGAACAGACTGTCGTCGCGAGGCTGTGGCGAAAAAATAAAGGGGGGGGAAGGACGGCAGTTCGCGTTTGGCTTGTCCCCGTTCTCCGTCCTCAATGCCGTGCAGAAAAGCGGTCTTGCATGTTCGGCTTTCTCATTGGGGTCCCCGCCGCCACACTTACCTCATCCACCGGCAGCAGCCACACAGGGCGAAGCAGCCACCGGCCGGGTGACTCGGAGGACCTCTCTCTCTCTCTCTCTCTCTCTCTCTCTGTCTCTCTGTCCACGAAGTTCCTGTGGGTATTTACGTACAAACGCCAAGCCCCAACCGGCCCTCGTCCTCCGTCTCCAGGCTTCTGGATGCGTTCTGGAGCGGTGGGGCCCGGTGGGAGTACTGTACCATTGGTATGCATCTACAGGTAAAAGTGGACGAGATCCCACCCAATTGGCGGCGGCGGCGGCTCTCTCTTGCGTGAGTGAGATGAAGCCGCTCTGGATCTTCTTCCTGCACGATGCACCAATTACCCAGCATCTACTCTGCACACTCCGCAGTACTCCGTAGACCTCTGCGTTTCTTCGCGGCTTCGCTCCGCGTTGCCTCTCGGGGATCCCCCCTCCTTCCTGGCCCCTCCATACATGTCTATCGGGGGCTCCGACAGCCGCGGAACACGAGCCGCGGCGTGTGACCTCTCGCGACTTCTCGCCCCAGTTGTCAAGTTTGGCAAGATAGAGACGTCTTTTCCATCCGAGGGTAGGTGGCCAAGGGTTGGCGGCTTTTTGCTGCTCCAAGGAAACGGATAGGCATGGACCAACCGAGAATCACCAAGGCCGCCGGGGACAGTCGTACGAGCTGCGTCATCTCCAAGCGGTTCGACTGACTCGGGGAGTAGTTGGAGACTCCTTCTCCAAGGGCCGGCCGCTGCTACTGCTGCTACTGTGCTTCGTTACATAAACTACAAACCTCGGGGGTCTTTGCGAACATGGACTCGGGGGAAAAAAAAAGGGGGGGGGGTTGAGCCAATCATGCATAGTCCCGTCCCTCTCTTCCATTCGGCCGACGGCCCAGAAGATCGGCCCCAATTGGCCACTGACGAGTCCGAGCGATAGTCGACTTGACGTATTGATATGGGGCTGAACGGTGGCTCTGGAGACAAGCAGTATTATGATGAAGCAGCCGCTGATGACAGACAAGCAGGAGCTAGAGCAAGTCATCGCGGCGCTTGTTCGAACAACCGGTTTCGCCATGTGGGCAAAAAAGGGGGTAATGCCGCTCACTACCATAGTAGTATTGACTTTCTTGCTTTTTTCTTCTTCTTTCTTTTTCTTGCACGGGCTGCCGCCGACAACGGTGGGAAGGGGGGGGGGGCTTTGGTCGGCGGCCGCGAAAGTGGGCGAGACTTGCAGCGACGCCGCAAAAGAAACCCCAACTGGGTAACGAAATCCTTGGGGTATTGTATTAGTATTGCCATGTGGTTCTGCCGCAGCCGCCGCCGCCGCCGGGCCCTGCTGTGGCACTTCGTACATATGGCAACGCACACGGGCGCGGCGGCGCTGTGCCACCCGCTCAGCCGCGGCAAGGCAAGGCAAGGCAAGGCAAGGCCTCCGTCCCCGTTGACAATTTGCGCTACGGAGGGGGGGAGACGCTTTGCTGGCGGTGTCATCCGACACTGCGTTTACGATTGACGACGTGCAAGGCCCGGTAACGAGATTCGAGGAGCACCAGGCTGGAAAGACGAAAGCCAACCGAACCCACTGTCCAGGCGGTGGTCATTGCCAACCAGGGCGGAACATTAAGCAACAAGCAACAAGCAACAAGCCCCCCGACTGGGGAGGCCGGACTGTCGTGGAGGCGACGCCGCACAAGCGAGTCAAGGCGATTGGAAATGTATAGTGTTCGTCTGGTCCGGGTTTGGGGGGGGGGGGCCCAGTTGTCCAAGAGAAGACGAAATCCCCACAATGTGGAGAGACAGGACCGCCTTGGGATTTACTGTCCCATGTACGTCTCTTAATCGAGAGACATGAGCCTCCCCCGCCTGGACGCCTCCTCCCCTCCTCAATGCAGCAATGGGCGGTGGGTGGGTTCTTTTTGCAGGACCAAGAGCCTTCTTTCCCCCTCTTGTGGTCCAGCAATTGGTTATCCATTTTACACAGCCCGGGGGTAGGGTAGCGGGCTGGTTGCAGGCGTTGCGCTGGTCTGGCGGTCAGGCATTTCCCGAACAAGGGTGAACCAATACCAAACGTCGTCTGTCGCCTTCGCTGCGTCTGCTCTCGACGCAGGCTTGGTCGAGGAAGGACGTCCTTTGACATGTAGTGTGCGCTGCACTGCAGATGCAAGAGGGAGATAGATAGAGGGAGAGAGCGGCATTGGTATTTGCTGGGGGGCCAGGTCTGGTGGACTTACATACATGCAGTAAGTCCGGCCTGTCTGTCATCAATCCAAGATGGGGCACTCAGACCAGGCGTTCCGACGTCGCACAGGTCGATTGGATCCCGCATATCGCGGTTTGCAGGCGCATGAGGTATCCTGCAGCATGTATGGATACGTGCGCACACACACGCGCACCCACGCATCGGGAGGGGAAGCGGGATCAACCCACGAGACTTGGAAGGAGTGCCAGCGACAACGGTCTCAGCCTTGGCGCACGGGAGAAACATTGACGCCCCCCAGCACAACACAACACACGCATCCCGCCGCGTTGCCGGTTTGACTTGCTTGTCACGAGGCCGGCCGTGGGCGACAGTGTCTATTACAGCCACGGTGGCGCCGAAAGCGACGGGAGGATGGACGACGGACGACATATGCTAATTACATTACAAACCAAACAGGAGCAAACAGGACAAGTTGTCCGTCCGGGCAGGAACCGAAGACGCTATACCAGAGACAGGCAGTTCACCATTTCTCCTACGTACAAACAACCAAGGGCTCGGCGGCGCTTCCCATGCCATGCCACCATGTCGAGGCCGTCCGTCCCCACCCACCCCCTGCCGGGACCCGTCCTGTGGAAGAAGTGGAGGACGAATCCCCGAATCCCGATATGCCTCGACGAGAGGCGGGCGGGCCTGGTCAGTGCGCGCCGCCTGGCCCCTGGGTGCGATACGAGCGGCAGCCAGCAAAAAAAACAACAACAAGAAGAAGAAGAAGCAGAGTCCAGATCGGTCGCTGTCCGACGTACCGATTTATTTTGGGGCTGGCGGTGACGATGCAGCCGAGAAGGGGGGAGGAGGGAACAGCCGTAGTGTATGTATCTGCAGCCGTGGACGATGGAAGCCGAAGACGACGACGATCTCACACTCTCTCGGCGGCTAGTGGTAGTGTACACACGCAATAGAAAACGGCCGCCATTACGTTTGTAAACCTCGTGTGGCCATCGTCATCCCGTCACCCGGGCGTCACACCTTGCTGCAAATGTCAACAATGAGGCCGAGAGCCAAGGCGATATTGCGGTCCTTCTCCGGAGTGCCAAATAGACGGCCCGGAGACCGAGTTCGTAACTTTTTTTTTTTTTACTAAAAGAAAAAAAGAGAAAAGTGACGAGGCGGGAGCTAGAGACAGAAAGAGAGGCGTGTGTGAAGTGGGTTCTGGAGGGTCTTCCTGTCTCAAAAGGACGACCCCGACAGCTTCATCGCAAATTTTTGCCGACATGGGCGTGCAGCGTGACATGGACATCGTTGCTTTTCCTGTGATTTTCTTCTTCTTCTTCTTCTTCTTCTTACCCTCCCCTTTCTGCCTTCATTGTCGCCTTACGAGGAGCCACCTTGGATACGTATCTCAGTTTCCATCGCTCTCGTTTGGACCCTTGGGCCCCGCTGTCATCAGGCAAAGAAGTCGGGACTAAGATGATGGCCTGGAAGGTGCAGAATATACAGGTCGTACCTGGGAGGTGTAGGCGAGGCATATCCATGTCGGTTCAAGAGGATGGATGTTTGGCAGCGGCTCGACAACGGCATGAAGAAGGATCTGACACTTTTGTTAAGATGATGGCAGACCACGCGAGCAAGCGGCCCCGTTGTGTCAGAGAAGGAGGTTCCCAGCGATCTTCATTCCACGCCGCGGAACTAGCGCGCATGAGCAGGATGGGGGGCCCGACCACCGCCCGCCCGCCTTACGTAGGCAGGTAGCTTGTTCATTTCAGGGTCCTTTTTCGAGAGCAGCGTCGGTCCTTGTTCTAAACTGGGCTTGGTGAGCGGACGAGATGAGACAACAGGCACGGAACATGAGCGAGGGGAGACAATGCGGGAGTAGGTATCCGTAGATGGGGGTGTATCGGAGGAGGAGACTTGGAAGGCGTTGAGCCACTGTGGAAACTGCTCTTTTCTCTCTTCCCACTTGGATTGGGGATCGATCACCGGGCAAGCTCGCCCGCGTGTACGAATTACATGGTAAAAGCCATGCTTTAAACAGCGCAGTGGTATTCGTAGTTGGGTCGACGGAAGGGGACGCTTGGGGGAATTGGGCCTGGTGCGGCCGGGGGTTCCTGAGTTGGGCAAGGGTTCTGCCCACTCGACGACCAACCACGAGGGCGGCCTTCTGGCCGCTTGGCCGCTTGGCCAGCCAGCGAATAAGGACCAAGAGAATGAATGGCTAAAGCGCAT
Source organism: Colletotrichum zoysiae (assembly GCA_030867305.1). NCBI lineage: Eukaryota > Fungi > Ascomycota > Sordariomycetes > Glomerellales > Glomerellaceae > Colletotrichum > Colletotrichum zoysiae. Next base: position 39,025 of record MU842992.1, on the reverse strand, counting down.
CCAAGCCTGGGGGAGGTGCTGCTTGCTGCTGCTGGCTGCTGGAGGGCTCGGGGGAGCTGGGACGGAATGGAGGTGGGAGTGGACGGACGGGGATTCCTTGCGCAGCGAAAGGGCGGTCGCCGTCGCCTCCAGCATCACCGCGGTCGCCGCCTCACTCTGTGTCGCGCAGCGAAGCCCTTCCCCTCCATGTCCTCGTCGCTGTCCTCTTCCCCAGGGTGACCAGGAGCCGAAGCCCAGCTGTAGCCTGCAAGATTAGCGGTGACCTTGGGAGGGGTTGGGCTTCCTCCCACTCAGCATGAAGTTGGGTTGGTTTAAGGGAGAGAGCTGGAACCGGTGATCCAGACAACGGTCGGTTTGATGCTCCGGACGTGGGCCGAGTGCATACCTACACGTGTGTGTGCGAGTTGGAGCGGCTGCGGTGGTGAAGGCTGTGGATAGAACAGGGAGACAGACAGACGTATGAAAAGAACGGAGGAGGTCGTGTCATGACTACCGCATCGCACCGCTTCCAAGTCTAACGGTCTGTTCCAACAGGTAGTAAGTACACTCACTAGTGCTTTTACCTACACTGGGAGAGAGCAGAGAGGTGACGGCAAAGTCAGGTAAGGTAAGGAAGGTAGGTAGAGGTAGGTGCTTGGGGTGAAAGCACACTCCCCCTTCCTTCCCTCTTTCTTAGATTAGGTAGGTACCTAGGTACCTGTGTGGATAGACGGGCAGGTAGGTAGGTAGGTAGGTAGGTAGGTATTCTCATTCTCTCGCGCCTTCTTCCTCTCGATCGGGACTAGAGGTACCTTCCTGCCTTGCTCTCTGCCAATTGCCGTAGCATGAATCTAATAGGGAACCCGCTTACGCTGCGCAGCTCACACCCCCCCCCCTTCCACTGAATCGCCCACTTCCTATCTTCACCCCCCCAGAGACCAAAAGCTCACGCCCTGGATGTCGTCTCATCCATTTAGACCCCAAGCATCCCGCTCAAGTACTTCACCAATCCGCTCCCCTCCAGTGCACGCTTGTTGCGATTGCTCCCCTTATCACGGCAACACTACGCTCAAATATCACTTTCATCTATCTCTCCAGCCCTGGGTAGCATCTAGCATCTTCTTCATCACCTGCACCAACACGAACCAACATCTCCCGCCACGTCGACTCCGATACCCTCTCGCCTCGACTTCTGCCGTCTGCAACCTGGATTGGTCCGAAGCATCAGCCATCACACGACACCATCTTACCAAGCAACACTACCTCATCGTTTAATTACACCGAACCCGTTGCAGGCACTCGCTGCTTCTCCTCGCCACCTTCTCACATCAAAATCGCATCCCACCGCGTACGCGCCTTTTCATACTCGAAGCGCCATCGTCTGTCTGTCTGTCCTCGACGCGCCTGATTGTTATCCTCAGCATCATTTACACACGACCACCAAACATCATCACCCATTCCGAGTCTAACAACACAATGGCAACGGACCTCATAATGCCTACCCTTGTCGACCAGCGCGGTCCCTTCTTCGTACAGGACCGCCCTCACTTCTCCCATTCCCGATCGCACTCCTTCCAGACGGTGCCCCAACCCCAACCCTTTCGCAACCGCACCTCGCCTCTGAGCACACCTCACGATGGCTCTCCCACCTCGCCCAAGTCGTGCCTGAACGAGTCGGTGCGCCCCGTCTACGTCCCCGCCGTTCTCCGCCCCAATAAGCACCACTCCAAGAAGCCCCGCGCGACTAAGCCCGAGGATTCGGATGGCGCAGACCTGCTCTGCCTGCGCCGCACCAACAGCAGCTTCATCAGCCTGCCCGGCTTCAGCGTCCTCGGTCAGAAGCTGTCGCGTCGTTCTACCGGCGACAGCGGCAAGGTCATGGACCTCGAGCTGGATGCCGACCTCTTCCCCCAGGTCACCGGCGAGCCCACTCGCAAGCACTGGAAGGTATGTTCGACGCGCCGCGCCCCCTCCCATCGTCGCTCGCAGGCAAAGTTAACAAGTCAATCGCAGCCCGACACCGAGTCAGTCATCTGCGACGACCCGACATGCAAGCGCAGGTTCACCCCTCTGAACCGCAGACACCACTGCCGCCGCTGTGGCAACATCTTTTGCCACACCCACTCCAACGAGGTCATCCCTCTCGACGAGGACTGCAACTACAACCCCCGAGGCACTCTCGCCCGCGCCTGCTTCCACTGCTTCACCGAATTTAAGGTATGGAAGAGCCGTAACGGCAGCCGCAGCGGCAGCGACCAGAGCTCCGACTCCTCCGACACCCCCTCGAGCCCCATCGTCGCGAGCCCCGTCGTCCCCATGATGCCGGGCATGCTACCGCCGACCAAGGGCCCCGAGGTGGCTGCCAGCGTCCCCCGCGACTGGAACTGGAGCACCTTCTAGAAGTTGTAGCTGAAAGCCCAGGAGCGGGAGAGACCGACACGAGGGTTTCGGAACCCCCTCCAACAAGAAGAAAACGTAGAACGCCCATCGGGCGCAACACCCTGCGCATGACGATTCACGGCCTTAATGAAGAGCGAACGAATTATAGAATCATAGACACACAAAACACACAGACACACTCGTTGCACGGCGGCGGAAGGTCCTCACCGACCAACTGCCCCAACGATACTGGACGCGAGACACGGAACGCCCAGATCATCGACGACAAATACACCAATACCCTCGCTAATGGACTGCACGTTACGCAGCCCCAATCACCTCGATCCGCACATAGAACGCCTCACCGGGCTCGATATCCGACCCGATCTGGCAAGGGCACCTATTTTGTTTGCATTTGAAGCGTGGCGTTGGACTGGAACACTCGAGATCAGGATATGGCTTGTCCCCCCTTGTCTCACTGAGCAAGGGTGAAATGGAAGGATTACAACTTTTGATTTTAATTTTCAACACTGCCGAGGTTTTGCGCAGTGTTTTTTCTTTCTCTTTTTCTTTTTCAGCGGCATCACCCCCTCTGAAGGTTTATACCCCAGATGTGACGGCTGGGTGGGTTGTTCTGCCTTTGGAACCACTCAGGGTGACCCATAGGTCACCTTTATGATGGGGGAAGAGGGCGAGATGTGGACCAGGCCGGCCGAACACCTTCATGGATTGGCGTTTGTGTAATTTAGAGTTGCTGTCACAGCATTGGCTAGCACTGGGTTGACATTGGTTGGCTGGCATCGGTAGGATAAGAGAGAGGGGGAGAAGGGAAACAGCCCCGGACGGGTTCGCAACGCAACCTTGTTTGCGTCTGCGGCCTGATCCAATCCTTTTTGTTTTTTCTCCCCCGCTTGACGCAGATACCGAATCAAGAAAAGAAACACCATCAAGAAGCGAACTCTAAGTCCCGAACCTTGGCTTATCAGTGACTGCATTGGGATGGGCGGTTTTAAGACGAAGCCCGCCTCCCCGACCACCGATGGGCTATACTTTTGACGAGGGGGGGAGGGCGTTGTTGGTTTACCATGTCGCGACGGGGCTCGATAGTGTTTCAAAGGCCACATCATGCATAGGACCGCGAGAGTCAGTACGTTGTTGACTTTCACGACGGCCGTTGGGCTGCTCTCGTCGGATTGAGATGCCGCCGCCGCCGCCGAGAGATAGACTATACAAAGTCATACTCGGTCATCCACGGTGTCACGTCGTCGTCGAGGCGCACCCCCAATTTCACCGGGCCAACAACAGCATGTCGAACTTTCCTTCCCTTCCCTTCCCTTCCGCATCTCCTGCGTGTTCTCATTCGAAGAAACGCCTCTCGTGGACTTGGTGGATTCTCCCGCCCCTCGAGGTGAAGCTCCCCCACCCCCACCCCCCGCGACCGTGAGGACCGCCACTGTCGCGCCTCTCTCTCTCTCTTGTCACCCTCCCAGGCGGGCTGGGCTGCCTTCACGTGAAAGAACAAGGAACACGACGGGCCACGTCCCACCACCCCCCCCCCTCCCCCGGCCGTTGAACGTCGCACCACAGGACCCCGACTTGCGCGTTTGTCGTGTCTCTGGGAGGGTTTTTTTTTTTTTTTTTGCGTAAAAGTGAGGCTCTACAGCGGGCGTCGTGGTAGTGGTCGTCCATGTCCATGTCCCCCCGCCCGTCGGAGAACCTGCCCGCTTATGCCGAAGGTACCCTAGCGTCGCGCCGTCGGTGCCGCGCGTGTTTGTGTAAAGTGTGTGCGTGTGCCTTCTTGCCTTTCTTTCCCTCCCCTCCCCCCCATCATTCCATGCGGAGGAGGGGGGGGGGGGTTGACATACCACACCCCAACTTCCTCTTACCCCCCCCTTTCCCTCTCCGCCCTCCTCTCTCGAGCTCGCCGCCCTCTGCGCCGGGTGCTTCCCGCACTCCCGCATCTGGGGTGTGCTACGACGTACAGACTGCCATGGGTAATTAGGGTGGAATGGGGAGGGGAGCAAGTCATCCGAATTGCATCGTCGCCCGTCCGCTGCGGTCAGCATGAGCGGGACGTTCTTTCTTTACCAGGGGGGGTGTGTGTGCGTGGAGTCTCTCTGGTCGGTTTGTTGGTCGTGACCGAGGGTGGCCGCCTAGAGGGAAGGGCCAGACGGAGGAGATGGTGGGGTGACAGCTTAGGTGAGCGCGACGGGACAGACGGAGAAAAAGGGTGAGCGAGCGGGCAGGCGGGCGGGCGACACCCTGGCGGCGGTGCTTGCGGTCCAGTTTAGCTCGCGGATAGTAAGCGATCGCGATGCGCGCTGTTGTGCCCGTGTTCGTCGTGCGTGTGTGCGCGCGTGTGTGTGTGTGACAGAGGGGTGGCGTATGTGTATGTGAATCACCGTCAGCTTTCGCGGTGACTCGTCACCGCTCCTCCTTCTGGCCCCCTCCCTCTCGCTGTGTAAATTCGGTGAGACTCTGGTCAGCTTCGTAGAACGTGTGCGGTCTTCTTCTGGCTGCCGTGGCGGGAGCATCTATCTGGGCCGCACACATTCCTCTCCGCGTGCCCCTTCGCCTCCCATTCACGTGGGGAAAGTCGGCTCGCAAATCGTCCACCCCGAGAGAGGGCCGCGGGCGTACGGTGAGTCGGAGGGGGTTAGGTAGGGAGAGAGCGAAGTCTGGATTGCCTGGGCCCAAGGGGGGAGGGGGCGCGCTCATCGTCGCGCACGACTCGACAGACAACGAACTGTACACCCCCGCGCATCCACAATCTTCAACAGGTTTGCCCGGCATCATCCAGGACCGCCATGTGCGGCTTGTGCATGCATGTCGATGCATCGGGGCCACGTCCACACAACGGGGGGGCTTGTTGCTGTAATATGCGCACCGCGCCGGAATCAGAACGCAGGCGCACCAGAACACCTCTCAAGGTGGTCGGTTCAGTAGCCGCATGACGTGGCCCCTCGACGCTCTAGAGGAGTGACTCACTGTCGGCGCGAGACGGACTAAAAAAACAGCAACCACAAAGCGTGCGACTAGTCAGAGGAACAAACCCCACCCAGTCGCCAAGTGTCGGCAAGAGATATCTTGTCTGTCGGAGTACACTCCGTAGTCGCCACCATTGTCCCGCCGCGACCGGAAAGATGGTCGATTGCGGAGACGGAGGTGGTCCAGTCCGAAGTCCGAAACCGGGGCCGAACCCGATACCTCGGGTCCGTGCCCCACAAATTTCCCGCGCCGCTCCTTCACGATGCCGTTTCTCGGAGGCGTACTACTCGGTGCTGCCTGCTGCCTGATGTTGCGCCGGAGAGCTGCAGAGGACCAGCGGGAACCCCCCCGCAGACATCACGTTTCAGTATTGCTCAGGACCGTGGTATAACGAGTAACCTCAATTCGATGACTATAACATATACTTGCGCCGGCTCATGCTCGGCTTGCCTAGTTACCCTACGCGCGCAATGCAACAGAATACCTAGGTAGTTGCGATAAGATAAACTAGCGAGCGCCCCGGGTGATGCGAATGCTTACCCCAATGTTTTCCCAGCTCAGAACGCCGTTGAAACAAAACCATGCCGCCGCTGCAAGAACGACCCCGCTCTCGGGCCTTCTCTTCCGTTTGTTACCCATTTCTCATGATCTCCAATTCCCTCGCCCGGACCTCTATCCCGAAGCGTCTAGTACTTGGCCTTGCCGTTGGCGACGCGCTTGGGGCTGCTCTCAACGCTGTGCGAGGCGGAGCCGTTGTAGATCTCGCGGTTGACCTCGCGAGCGGCATCCCAGCCGGCCTTCTCGGCCAAGGTGACGTTGCTCTCACGGCGGGCCTTGCCCTTGCCCTTGGAGGACTCGGCACTGCTGCGGCGGATGTAGCTGCGGATGAAGAACATGACGAACAGGTAGGTGAGAGGCGCAAGGTAAAGGACGTTGAGCCAGATGGCAAAGGTCTCGCCGCTGGTGGTGACGCAGGGCTGCGTGATGTAGACGGTCTCGGAGGCGAAACCGTCCCGAGGCACCGCGGCGGCGACGGAGGCGGAGGCGGTGGCGACCTCCTCGGCGACCTTGGAGGAAGCGCCAAAGACCATGCTTTTGAGGGTCTCAAAGGCACCGGCCGCAGCTGCGGCGGCGGTCTCGGCGGCGGTCTCGGCGGCGGCGGTCTGAGTGACGGCCTCGCCGCCCTTGTTGCGGGTGTAGATGGTCACGGGAACAGTGTAGGAGACGAAGGAGTGGGCCATGGCGTAGGTGGCTCCGACGAGGAACTGGGTGATCTGGAGGGTGGTGAGAGTTCGCTTGACGGCCATGGGGACGCGGATGTTGAAGGCGGTGATGGTGTAGTAGGTGTACTGGGACAACTGTTAGCATCTCGTTTCCCGAGGTCAGATGAGGTGAGGGCGAGGAGGGCTTACCATCATGGCGTGGATGAAGGAGTTGACGAGGACGAACATCCAGATGGGGGCAGACATGTAGCGCATGCCAGCCCACATGCACATCATGGCGCCGGCGTGGTGGTAGGTCTGGAGGGTGGAGCTGAGCTTGCCCTTGGCGAGGATGATGAAGGTGTCGAGGACCTCGTAGAACTTGCTCAGGTAGAAGATCCAGCCGTAAAAGGCGAGACCCTCGTTCCAGATTCTACCGGTGGCGGTGCGGCTCGGGCGTCCATCGAAGCCGAGGGCGGAGTTGCCAGCCAAGCTGGACCAGTAGCCGAGGGTCTCGTTGTATACGGTGGCGGCGCCGAAGCCGCCGTTACCGTTGAGCTGGCAGAAGCTGTCGGCGGTGGCGGCCAGGCCGTTGGGGCCGAAGGGGCTCACGACGCTCCTCCGCATGCCGCCCAGCATGCCCCAGAAGGTCCAGGCCGAGTAAACGGCAAGGAAGACATTGTGCAGGACGACAAAGGCGAAGAAGGGCTTCGTCTTGCTGATGGCCCAGGGCCTGTTCTTGGTCGACTTGTTGTACTTGTTCAACAACTTGACAGTGACGGCGTAGAGGGCGGCGATGGTGATGGGCACGCGGGGGTCGAGGGCGGCGGTGAAGATGTGGTCGGGGATCTCGACGGGGGGTGCAGCGGCGATGGAACCGGGCAGAGGCGGGGGGATGGCCATGTGGGCGCCGTCGGGCGGGAAGGTGAAGAGGGAGGCGGGCGGAAGCTCGCTGAGCACGGTGACGCCGGCCATGGTGGGGGAGAATTGACCAATTGGATTGGCCGTCGATTCGAAAAAGGGCAGTGTGCGGTCCCGCAGGTTGCTTAGGCGTTGGGGTTTTTCTTTTCTTTTTTCCGTTGTTCCCTCCTGAGTTGTTGGTGTGCTGCAGTAGTAGCAAATGAGACAAGCAAGGGGAGCTCGCTCGTTCGTGGGTGGGAGAAATGTATCTCGGCACGCGACAGTTGAAGTATGTCTAAGCAGTAGTGCCGTAGATTGACGTCGGCTCGACCGTCACAGGACTGATAGGTGCGAGGTAGACAGACAGACGGAAGAGGTTGAGAGAGGGAAATCTGCAGGGGATGGAAGGAGTTGGCGCAAGAGAAGCCAGGCGAGGCGAGCTTCCAGGCAGTACAGTAATCCTTTCCACGGAGTGGTTGTCGAGTAAGAAGAGGAGAGAGGGAAAGGGACTAGAGAAGGAAGACACAAAAGAAGTAGTAATTAGTATCCAGGTCAATGCGAGGGGAGGGGATCCTCAAGGTCTTAATATGGGGAAGGGGAGGAAGGAAGGGTTGAATTTCTGGATGGGTGAAGGACAAGCAAGAGTGGATAATGAATGCTGCTGAGGGCCCCTTCCCTACATACACTACACCCCTACCTACCTACCTACCTACCCTCCACCCCGGCACACGCGAACAAGCATGCATACATACCTAGGTAGTACGTACAATGCAATGTAGATGGGTAGGTAGGTACCTTGTAGTTATTTGTGGTCCGGTTTGGTTGATGTGGGATTTGGCGGGGTGTGTCATGGGAGAGAAGTTTGTCTTTGCTCGGGCTTTAGTCATAGATAATGCTGAGGCCAAGGCGCAACGCAACGCAGCGACGAAAGACGACGCGAGGCGAGACCAATGGAGGGGAAGCAAGACAGACAGACAGCATCCAGCCTGAGGCACGTCAAGGTAATGCCCGCACAGAACTCAAGGTTGAGCAACGACACAATGGGTAGCTAGCTACCTAGCTGTACCTACCTACCTACCTACTTGTATGCCCTGGTGATGGGGGACAGTGGGTTGCCGAGTTACAGATCGCAACGGGAGGTTAAAATCCATGTGTCCGTCCAGCTACATGCCTACATACCTAGGTAGTTAACCTAACCTTGACAGACTGTTTGTCTGCCCGTCCCGTCTTTCCATCTTTCTGTTTCCCCCCTTCCGCACTAGCTTCTCAATGCTATGCAAGGTAGGTGGGTAGGTACGGTAGGTAGGCAGAGCACGTACATCCCATGTACCTCGGAACGACACGACACGACACTGCTTCCTCCTCACCTCTTGTTTGTCATCGTGACCGACCCCACCACAGTCCCCAGGAAATCAAACATACGTAAACTACCTACCTACCTACCTACCTACCTAGGTAGGTACGTACATAGGAAGAGTACTTACTACTAGGTAGGCAAGGCAAGGCAAGGCAAGGGGCCATGTGCACCTCGCCTTCCTAAAAGCGCAAGCGTCCACGACTCACTTGCCCGTCTCGCTCATCACGCCCGTCTTGTCCGAAGGCCCTACTTACTCAATCGATGCGACTGGTCTCGCCAAGCAACCAAGGAAGGTACATCAAATCGTCTTTCCGTGCGCTTCCTCACCAGCACCCAAAACGGCTATTTGGGGAACAAAAAAAAAGACTGGGGCTGATGGATCGAGTAGGTAACGTCTGTCTGTCCGTACATACGAATACTTGCTAGGTACTTACTTCCTCTTCCTTGAACATTGTTGAGAGACATGCACATGAAGAACCGCTCGAAGCTTGACACCGGACGAAAGGAGCTACCTGCAAACCATTGACGACGACGGTCCATGCTAAGGCAATGCCGCGACTGGGATGAAGTGGACTCCATGCTCAACTCGCTGGACTCCCCGACGGGAAAGTAACCAATGCTGGTTTTTTGGGGTGTTTTTTTAATCGATTCCTTGGTGGGTGCTTTTTTTTTTTTTTTTGCCTCGGCTTCTTGATAACACCCTTGCAGTCCTGCTTTAAGCCTACACTACCTACCTACCCTGGTATGCCAGCACAGGGTGGGAACCACAGAACTGGGGCCCAAGCAGCGGCACGCCAGACAAAGTGTAACGACCCGCGGAGCATGGGGAGGAGAACCAACAGATTCGGCCTTCGCGAGGCACGTACGACTGGCGAGACAATATGCGACAAGTCCGCCATGTATTTCTCTCTGCGCCAGCCAGTTACAGACGGGCCCGGAGCAAAACTCGCGCCGGCCAACGGCTGGCATAATCACGTTGAATCGACTGTCTTTGCGCACATATACTGTAGTCCGTGGTCGACATGGAGGGGGGACGGCTTGAAACGGTTGAAAAGCTGCGACATGGATGCATACGCCGCCTCTGGACGTCTTTTTGTTCCCCCCCCCCCCCCACCAGCCCAATGTCCCAAGCATGTCTTTCCGACAACGGCAAAGGCGCCGCATTGGGAGCTTTGGACACCTGCTCTCAACTCTATTTGCGGCATCCCATTTGTCGGCCTCAACCAGGCATACCGTACGTAGTAGTAGCACTGACTTGGCCACAATCAGTGCTCTCCGGTCACGCTGCTTGCTACATTATGCGACAGCTCGGAGACGTGGCCGTGATATCAATGTCTACAACGGCTCTGACTGACGAACTGAACTGCCGTCGGAGCCTGTCCGGGCCCTGCCAGTGCCTCGCCTCGCCTCGCCTCGCTCACAAACAAGCCAGGTGAGGTTGGCGCATTGCAGCTCAAAAATTGGAGAAGCGCCGCAGCGCTCGCCAGGGCCGTGGTACCTACCGTCGTCGCCGTCCTTCTGGAAGCCAAGGCTGCGTGCGACCCATGCCCCTGGTTCCGCGTCGTCATGTGGTGGGGGGGATGCATCGGGTAGCGGTACGTCTCAGGAGATACTGTTACCACCGTCGCAGCCTGTCAGCTGCTAATGTGTATCAAGTATCCCCACGAACTATCAAGTGTCCACCCGCCGTGGGCCCCCCGCTAAAGCGGTCTTCGTTCTTTTTGTTGGGGGAGCGCTAGACCCCATTCTGCCAACTCTTTTGCCTCTGCATCGAAGTTTTCTCCCCCCTCCACGGGAGTGAAGGGCGGTCTTGTTGACGGAGATGGACCCTCTTATCTGATCATCATGAAGGCAGAAGCCGGCAACTCGATAAACATGTGAGCGACAAGGGGGACGCGGCCTTCAGTCCTCGCCCGACTTCAACGTGCCCTCTCTACGGGGTGCGCGATCAGGATCCCGTCATCCGTCAATCATTGTAGTATCGATACGTCTCGGCCGACGCCGATAAGACAGCCCGACCGGGAACAGACACAGACAGATGACGATCCTGCCGGCGAGACTTTCTCCGTGCCCTGTTGGCAATGGGCTATCCAGAGAACCTCAACCCGTTACGCGCTCAACAGCCCTGCCCAAGTAGACAGGAAAGACATGTCATAACATATGGTTACACACAACGCTCGTCGTGTGCCTGTCATGAATTCGACTTGCGAGCCCCATACCCCGATTTCGTAGCCAGAAGAACTCGAACAACCAGCAAGGAGTTTGCTTGCTGGCTGGATTACGTGCCTGTTCGCCATCGGCCAACAATTCTTCACAGATCGACTCTCACGTGCATTTTTTCGGTTTTTTTCATCGATGCCGTTTTTCTTTCCCCAACAAATTCGGCTTCAAAGGCAAACCCCCGGCCCCAACTTCCTCTTTGAACCCTCTTGGCCGCCAGACCGCCCATCGCAAGATGACACCCAGCCTGCCAGGCCCCCCCCCCTGGCGCGGATGGACTGACCCGCCGTTGGACCCTGAACCTGTATCCACGTCTGGCTTAGCTGGAGCTGTGGCTGCAACTCTGAGGAGAAGCCAATCTTGCATTTGGCCACCCGTCAGCCCGTCCATCTCGCCTCGCTTTACCTATGCTCCTGCCCTGCGTGGCCTGCTTGTCCGCCGACCCTCGCTGAGATGGCGGAGGTACTTGACGGCAACTCCGTGTGCTCACCATGGGCTGACTGACTGTCAGTTTGGGGTTCCAAAGGGCTGGCAGTCCCAAGCTCTCTAGACCAGGCCCGGGATTGGGCATATGGGTTCCCACTCTATCTCGGATGCCTGCCACCGCGCCGGTAGGTCGAGAAGTAGCTCGGAAGGTTATCGGCTCCGGAAGTCAACAACCCTTCCGGAGGTCGGAGTAGCGCCGTGCCGCTGTCTGGCGCGGACAGAGGCGGCCAGCCATAACACGATTGGAAGACGAACTCGCACGGCCTAGCGGGACCCTTCCTTCATCTGGTTTGCGTTCCACGAGGCGGGGCGTTTGACAAGGCCGCTTATTAGGGAGTCGTTTGAGTAGGCTTATGGCAGACGAGTCGATGGTCACGGCGGACCGAGACTACAATTGCCGTCTCGCCCGTTTCGCCAACTTCATGCGAACCGAGGTTTAATTCTCCCCGCCACCGAGTCGACGAACTGCGTCATCAATCTGCCCCGCAATCGAGGAATCAGACACAGGCCACAGGAATGTACGATCTGCAGAGTCGTGCCGCCGGTGACGGCTCATATTCATCACCTTGCGACTCTATCCTACAGTATGGCTGACGGGCAATCGCCAAATGCCTGATGCCGCCGCCCCGGACATATGCAGTGTCGATTAGGTGGCGGCGCGGTCGCTGCACGCGCATGCTCCCGATTGCGAAACGTGGTCGCGTCGCGCGTCTCACCGATTTCATCTCCGTTATCTCATGCAGTGAGTGGACTGGCCACCCGCCTCGACAGCCGACCGAGCTTTGGAGGAGGGTGGCCTTACTTGGCTAGGAATTCGTCGGGTTCCGTCAACATCGTAGCATCCATTGCCAACAGCCGTGTTCCTCGCATCATCAGCTAGGCAAGCTCGGGTTTTGCCCACACACCATTAATCAAGCCATGCATGCCGTGCCTGGATCGAGGTTGCATGCGCCCAGCGCCCAAATGCCGTGCAATAATCCTGTATCCCGCCAATGCGAGGCTGCATATTCGGGGTTCGACGCTTTCCATTGCCCGACTCCCGCCGGAGGGTTCTCAGCTCCGGCTCCCCGCTGGATATCATAATCAAGGTATTAGATATACAGGCGGTCCCTCTTGAGATCGCAAAGGTACACAATGATAGTGACACAGTCAGAAAAACACAGCATTAGTATTATGCGCAATACTCAACACAACAACAAGACCGGATGTCATACGCACCATAGGTCAGGCAGACTGTATCGATCATGTCGTTTGGCCGCCCAGGCTGGACAGCGAAGTGTTTGGTCAGTTTTTGAAGCCTGCCGGATTGGGGATAATAGGTTGGTGGCATGCATGGCATGCCTGAGGACGGGAGGCAAAGAGACGATATCCAATTACGATGCTCCCTCGCACGGACCCCGCATCTACGGCAAACACGGCCCCCCTGCAGCAGCGCAGCTGCAGCACCACCACCACCACCACCATGCAAAGCAGCAGGGGTCAAGCCAACATCGACTGTTTTCCTCCTTGCAACGCAGCCAGCCAGACATCAGTCGAGCATGAGCTTCCGAGGTGCTTTCGCTCACCTGTATCGGATGAGATAATACCTTACCCCGAACTCCCCCTCATCTGACACGCGCGTAATTGTGTTGCTTTCTTACGCTTGTTGACAGCCAACTAGACATCACCCATTCGTGTGTGCTACCGACTCCAACTTCATTCATCTCGTCGCATCGACCCTCACCCATAATCTGCTTCGCCATGGCCACTCTGTCGAAAGCCATCCCCGGTACCGAGGCCCAGCTCCAGCTGCCGGCGTTGCCAGCTACCAACTTCTGGAATGAGACACAATGGACCGTTCTCATGTCCCTGCTCGAGGCCGTCCTCCCGTCCATCTCACTGCCGGCGACTCGTTCCGACGCCGCAAACCAGGTCCTTCTGTCCGAAGCCGATTATGCGGCAGCGCTCCAGCTCGTCCGAGACACTATGAAGAACCCGCCCTCGGAGGAAAAGTTCCTTGAGTACCTCGCACACAACCCTGCAAAGGAGCCCAGATTCGTCGAAAACATTACGAGGACGCTGGCTTCACTGCCCGCGGGCGCTCAGCGCCAGTTGGGTGGTGCCATGGCCGCGCTGGCGTGAGTTGTCTTCTTCTTCTTTCCCGCGACACACCATCGGTCCATCATGGCTGACCTGGCCCGACAGCACTCGCACTGGCACATTGTTCATGACTGGCTACTGGACCCCGGTCCACCTGCAGCCGTTGGAGGTTCGCGAGAAGATCCTGCAGGCGTGGCAGACCTCGCGGATGCCCACGATCCGGGTCTTGTCCAAAACGCTATGTGTGCTGGCCCAGAAGAGCGCCGTGCAGACCAGCCCTCTGTTCAGGGAGTTGACAGACTACACCGACGTGCCCGAATCCCAGAAGCACGGCGAGGGGTTCGACTTCGACTTTATGCAGTTCGAAGCATCCGACGCGCCGGCTGTTGTGGAGGCCGACGTGGTCATCGTCGGGTCTGGTTGCGGAGGTGCGGTGGCTGCCAAGGTGTTGTCAGAGCAGGGTCACAAAGTCCTCATCGTCGACAAGTCGTACCACTATCCTCCGTCACAGCTACCCATGTCTCAGGATACCGGATGCCAGTTTCTGTACGAAAACGGCGGCGTCATTACCAGCGATGACGGCGCTCTCAACCTCCTTGCCGGCAGCTGCTGGGGCGGCGGCGGGACTGTCAACTGGAGCGTCAGCCTCCAGACGCAGGGCTTCGTGCGCCAGGAGTGGTCCGAGCAGCGCGGGTTGCCATTCTTTACGTCGCCCCAGTTCCAGAACTCCCTGGACAAGGTATGCGACTTCATGGGCGTGACCACCGACGGCGTGCGCCACAACCATCGTAACAAGGTGCTGCTGGATGGGGCCCGGAAGCTCGGGTGGCACGTCATGACGGCCCCGCAAAACGCGGGCGGCGCGGACCACTATTGCGGACAGTGCCATCTCGGTTGCGGATCGACGGAGAAGCGGGGCACAACCGTGAGCTGGCTGCCGGCGGCGGCGGCGTCCGGGGCCAAGTTTATCGAAGGCTTCGAGGTCGAGAAGGTGACGTTTGACGAGTCAAGCGGCCCCAAGCGCGCGACGGGCGTCGTCGGGAAATGGGTGTCGAGGGGCGCCAACGGAAGTACCAGCGCGCCCTTGGATCAACGAATCATGCGAGAGGTCATTGTCAAGGCGAAGAAGGTTATCGTGGCCGCGGGATCGGTTTCGAGTCCTTTGGTGCTGTTGAGAAGCGGTCTGACTGTAAGTTGTGACGGTGCCCAGTCACGTTCGGGTATCTGACGTGTAAGCAGAATCGCCACATCGGACGCAACCTCCATGTCCACCCCTGCAACATGGTAGGCGGGTACTGGAAGGAGGACTGCAAGCCTTGGGAGGGTAGGTCCCCAGTCATGAGCTGGTGTATGTGCTCTCACTAACGTCACGCAACAGGCGGCATCATCACTAGCTACTGCTCCTCGTTCGAGGACCTCGACAAGGCCGGCCACGGCGTCAAGCTGGAGCCCACGTGCATGATTGTACGACCGCTTCCCCTCGTTCAATCCGGCCCTCACATTGCTAACAACACACAGCCCTACGCGATCCTCGCAAATATGCCCTGGCACTCGGGTCTACAGGCCAAGCTGTCGGAGCTCCGTTTCCGCCACCTCGGCGGCTTCATCTCCCTTACCCGCGACCGCGACACGGGCTGCGTCTACCCAGACCCAGTCTCGGGCCGCCCACGGATCAGCTATGTCATCTCGGACTTTGACCGCGCCAACACCCTCGAGGGCGTCATCGCGCTGTGCAAGATCTGCTACGTCGAGGGCGCTATTGAGATCCACGCCGGCATCCCCGGGCTCGAGCCGTTCGTCCGGGAAGACCACGAAGGGCCGCTCGAGAAGATTGCATCGGCCAGCTCGGGCTCGTCGGGCTCTGAACACGGGAACGAGGCGATCCTCCAAGGCGCCAACGACCCCCGCTTCGTCGCGTGGTTGGATAAGGTGCGCAAGGTCGGCAACGCGCCGCCCGTCGGCATGTTCACGTCGGCGCACCAGATGGGCACGTGCAGGATGGCGCCGAACGAGGACGAGGGCGTCGTCGGTCCCAAGGGGCACGTGTGGGGTACGGAGAGCCTGTTCGTGGCGGACGCCAGCGTCTTCCCCAGCGCGAGCGGTGTCAACCCGATGATTACGAACATGGCGATTGCGGATTGGATCGCGATGAACGTAGACAAGGAGGTCAAGGCCGGGTGTGCGTAGACGGAGGCAAGGCGTCGAGGAGGGCGGTGGACTGTTAGATAGAAAAGCGAGAGGGGCGTGAGAGGACGGCAGAGGTTGCAAAGTAAAGATGGATTGCAAGCATATTTGTAACTATACCCAGATCATAGCAGTTTGGCATCTTGAAGTACATGGGTGCGATGCCCCGCCTTTACAAACCACAAGTACTACTTTCAGCAGTGCTGTCACGGTCTTCGAGGCCGTCCCACTGTCGCTGTAACTATGGGTTTGGGGTGCAGGGGTTGTTCTGGAGATGTTTGTCGTATCTTATCTATGTATTCAGGTCGGGTCGACTGGCTTTGTCCCTTTGTCCGACTATTCTCTCGTACGTTGACCTGGAGAACCACCGATGAGGCCGAGAGTAGTCTTGATCGTCTTATTGAAACCCCCCCGCCGACGCTGTTGGTCCTCGGGAGAACTTTCAGCCCCAACCCAAGCCAATCATCGCGGCACCCGGATCACCTCGTCAGGGCCGAGTTCATCCATCGACTGCCCGCGCCGCCCAAGCTTTCGGGTTTTGAGGACGACGGGGCATTCTGCAGCCCGCCGTCGTTTCACGGCATCTCCCACCGCCCGCTCTTCCCCCCGTCCTTCAGCACGACCCGCAGCCCGCCGACGACCATGCCCTTGTCGACCGCCTTGCACATGTCGTAGACGGTCAGCGCCGCGGCCGCGGCCGCCGTCATGGCCTCCATCTCGACGCCCGTCTTGCCCTCGCACTCGACCGTCGCCACGACGTCGAGCACCGTCTCCCCCTCGTCGGCGCTCGCCGGCTCGACCTCGACGGCGACGTGCGACAGCAGGATCGGGTGGCACAGCGGGATCAGGTCGGGCGTGCGCTTGGCCGCCATGATGCCCGCGATCCGCGCCGCGCCGAGGACGTCGCCCTTCTTCACCTGCGACGCGCGGACGAGCCGGAGCGCGAGCGGGGAGGAGAAGGTCACGGTGCACGCGGCCTTGGCGACGCGGGACGTGGGCGTCTTGGAGGCGATGGAGACCATGCGCGCCGAGCCCGTCGTCGGCGCGACGTGGGTGAGGGCCGGGCGGCCGCCGCCGCCGGGGGGAGGGTGGTCCCCGTCCTTCTTGCCGTCGTCGTCGTCGTCGTCGTCGGCGGCGGCGGCGGCGCGCCGATGACGTGCGGCCGAGGAGAAGAGGCGGACGGGGTGCCGGAAGGCCGTCGGCGCCAGAGCAAGAAGGTGGACGGGAACGCCTGCGATGGCCGAGGGACGCCGCCGCCGCGGGGGGCCCGGAGGGCTGAGGGGCGGGTTCAGAGGCACCTGTCGCGACATCCGAGGGGCACGGGGTGGGCGGGATGGCTGGGGCGGCTGAGAATCTAAGTAGACTAGGTATTCAGCCGTTCCATCATTTACATTGTATTCATATTGTGAGGAACAAACCTCCCCTTAACCACATGCCCGGCCCAGAACATTTACCGGCTCACCGACACTGACCAACCACCCTTGGTATTTTCCCAACGCCATCTGAAAGCAAAAGAGGAACAACGGTAATAATAATAAAAGGGGAAGAAAATGGGCAGCGAACCACGCCCCCCCCCCCCCCCCGAGGCTTCGAGTCGTCGCGTGGGGACAGAAAAAAGAGAGGCCGTTTACCCACCTATCAAGATCATGGGCCTGTTCTTCATGTGCTCCAGCTCCCCGATGCCCGCGTGCTTCTCCTTCTTGCGCTTGACGGCCATGCCGATGACCTGGAGCAGCTCGGCCTCGTTGAGGGCGGCGCCGAGGGGCTTGGCGGAGTCGGCCAGCCCCTGGCGGCGGTCCATCTCGATCTGCTTCATGGCCTCGAGGGCGGCGTCGTCGATGGGGTCGCCGTTGTTGGACCTGCGCAGGATGTCGCGGAGCGAGACCTCGGTGTTGCCGAACAGGCACACCTTGAGGTTGCCGTCGCTCGTGATGCGCAGGCGGTTGCAGGTGCCGCAGAAGTTGTGCGTCATGCTCGTGATGAAGCCGATGCGGCCGGCGAAGCCGGGCACGTGCCACGTCTTGCTCGTGTCGTTCTTGTGGTCCTGGACCTTGGCCAGGGTCGGGTGCCGGGCGCGGATGACGTCAAGCATCTCGGCGTAGCCCAGCATCTTGCCCTTGTTCCACTTGTTGCCGTCAAAGGGCATGTACTCGATGAAGCGGACCTCGACGTCCTTGTCGCGCGTCATGTCGACAAAGGGCACGATCTCGGCGTCGTTGCGGCCGCGCATGACGACGCAGTTGATCTTGAACTTGATGCCGGCGCCGTGGCGGTTGAGCTCCAGGATGCGGTCGACGCTCTTCCTGACGGCGTCGAAGCCGTTGCGCCGCGTCATGACCTGGAACATGTGCGGGTCCAGGGTGTCGAGGCTCAGGTTGACGCCCGTGAGGCCGGCCTCGACCATGCTGTCGAGTTTGCGGTGGAGGGAGAGGCCGTTGGTCGTCAGGCACAGCTCCCGCAGGCCGTGGGGGCGGAGGGCGCCGATCTGCTGCATGAGCGGCACGATGTCGCGGCGCACCGTCGGCTCGCCGCCGGTCAGGCGGATCTTGGTGACGCCCTGGGACACGAAGACGGAGGACAGGAGCACGATCTCGGGCGTCGTCAGGAGCTCGCTCGTCGGCGACAGCGGCACGCCCTCCTCGGGCATGCAGTACACGCAGCGGAGGTTGCACCGTTCGGTGACGGATATGCGGAGGTAGTCGTGCTGGCGCCGGAAGGTGTCGGTGAGGAAGTCGGAGAAGGGCTTCGCGTCCTCTGCGAGACGGCGGCGGCGGGGGGCGGCGAGAGGTTGCTGCCGTTCGGGGTCGGCCGTCCCGTGGGCTGCGGCGCCCGCCGCCGCATTCAGACACCGCGTCTGCGACTGGGACCGCGGCGTGCGTGCTGTTCGATATCCGTGTTGCCGTAACAGCTGCCCGTTGGCGCGCAAGACGGCGCGGGGCCACGAACAGTGCCTCATGATCGCTCTCATATGAGGCGTTGAGGCGAAAGGAGGGGTTCGGCAGGGATGAGAGTGAGAGTGAGAGTGAGAGTGCGGGGAGGGAGAAGAAAAGAGCGACGTTCACACACTACTACTCATTCCCATCACTGAGTTGACACATGCAAAAGCAACGGCTAGAGATATAAAAAATGAAGAAGAGAGTCAAGTCAAGGTTCGCAAGACGCGGGATGCGAGCTAGGCTTATGAGCAATCATGCCATCACGATGATGAGATATCTGAGTTGGCCATCTCCGTTGATTTCCAATTGAGATAGATGTGAGGAACGCTGTGAGTCAGCAACAACGTGGGTAGGTACCTACCCGCCCGCCTACCTAGGTACTTACCCACGGGAACGGCCACTGGAGCAGAAAGGGACCAGCGCACAGGTCGCCGGGCCTCGCGGAGTTCGGCGAAGCTTAGCGGGCTCGGCTAGGTACCTAGCCTGCATGACGGTCAGTAAGAACCTGCAGCTGGTCGGTCTCGTTGGCGATAATGACGCCGCGCTGATTGGCCCCTAGTCGTGGTCGTCGTCCAGCCGGCAGAGGAGAGGCGAGAGCCCCGCACTAGTCCCGATTAGGAAGAAATGTAAACAACGATGCAACGCCGATGCACATCGGCCTCGTTTGCGACGCCGGCTTTTCTTCAATTCAAGACTCCACCGGGATCCCGAGTGAACACCTGCCGCATTCACCTATACAGCAACAGGACGCACTTATTCTTACCTAGGTACCTACCTGGGTGCTTACGTCGACGGCTTGCCCTATCACCTGGAGGCCAGTTTCGCTTCGTTGTCTCATACCTTTCCCGAATAGGGAGGGCAGTCAACTAACTCTGCATCGCTATCCATGCACCATGCACTTTTCAAGGGTCTTCAAATGTGAGATAAGACATTCTGCCGTGACGCCGGATCGGATCCGACCCGTACAGATACAGAGAGAGAGTCTGACATTTTCCAGCATCGCCGCACTGCGCGCCGAGTCCCGACGGCAGCCTGACTGCAACCCTGTCCCCGGCCAGCATCACCGTGCGGTCTGTCGAAACCTTGGAGACGATTCATAGCGTCAAGGTGTCCCCCAAACTCGGTCCGGCTTACGCTCTGAGATGGTCACCTTGTTCCCGACGAATCTTGGCCTGTTTTGCCGATGAAATCCATGTCTACGCAGCTTCGGCCCCGGGCTACCATGCCGTCATCAGGAACCCGGCAACCCCCAACTTGAAGCCGACCTTTGTCCAGTTCGGCTCGTCAGATGCCGAAGTCCTCATGTGCTCCTCCTACGGGCTCAAGTTCTCCATCTTTGACCTGACAACATCGTCAACGGTCGAGATCAGCAACCCAAAATTTTACCAAGCTGCGGCCGCCTCGCGGGGCTTCGCGCTGAGGCCCGGTTCTGGCCATCTGGCCATCCTCACCAGAGTGGCCGGCAAAGACATCGTCAGCGTTCACCACCCCAAGACGAGGGAGGTCCTTCGATCCTGGCAGCCCGACGCTACCGACACCCAAGCCCTGACCTGGACCCCCGACGGCCGCTGGCTCGTCATGTGGGAGTCTGCAGCCCAGGGACATAAGATTCTGTTTTACACGCCTGACGGCCACCTTTACAAGACGTGGTCCGGTCCCTCGCCTATAGAGGCGGAGGATCAGCATTACGAACTCGGCGCCGGCGTGAAGGCCTGCCAACTCAGTCCGGATGGTGCCCGTCTTGCCGTGTGCGATCACACCCACAGCGTCCGCGTTCTGGACACCAGCACTGTCGCCGAGTCGATGAGGCTCGACCATCCCGCAGTTATCACTCCGAGGGAGACCGTTCAGGCAAGTGACATGGCCTGCCAGGGAGAGACGGCGCTTTTTACTGATACCAGGAGAGCAGATCTGGCAAGAACAAATCGGCACCGGCCAGCCGCGTCCGCAGCGTTCCTTCTCGAGAGCGACCCAGGCCGTATCCGCCCCCTCCCGGACGAACAATGGAAGTACCGACGCAAAGTCAGTCCGTACCCTGGCCCTGTTTGATGCGTCGTCCAGCCTCCTAGCCACGACGTTGGAGGACTGGCCAAGCACTGTTTGGGTTTGGGACTTGGCGTCATCCGAACTCCGAGCCGTCCTGCTCTTCCACGGCAACGTGTCTGCGTTATCCTGGCATCCGACTCATCGAGAGGTGCTCATGGCGACGTGCGAAGGAGACAGCTATGCAGGCCTGGCGTTCGTCTGGGACCCCCTCTCCGACGGCCCCAAGACTGTGGACTTTGGCGGACAGCTACCGGAGGCGAAAGTCTTGGGAAAACCGCAGGCCTCGTGGCTTGACTGGACCGGAGACGCCCCTGTTCTCCTGCTGGGGGATAACAAGTACCACATCATGGCATCCCTTGCGGATTCCGAGGACTCGGGGGCTCCATGGCAGGACGCGCAGCGCGGCGATCTGACCATGACCACGGGTAGAGACGAAACCCAGCTGTCCGCCCCCGCAATGGACGGGTTCGACGAGGACCTGTCCGGCTTGGACATGTCAGAAGCGGACGACACATTCGCTTTCAAAAAGACATGATCGGATGCAGCACCGGCACCCCGGTGTTTGTTTGAATCATCGCTGCACACAACCCTCCTCCGACTAGCCCATGTGTACGCCGGCAGCAGCTTTTTGGCTGCCGGCGGCTATCCTTTTGAACCCCCTCGGCTGTCCGCAGGGAGCAGCAGCTGGTGCATAAAGGGGCACAGTCAGGGTTCTATACCGAATACCCGGGTCAGGCTCACGTGAAGGGCTAGGGCCTGGAGAGGATATCGCCATTACGGCTATATCCTGCAGGGCATCCGACGAGATGCCGTAAGTTTCTGGAGGTTGAGATCCCCTAAAAAAACCGTGGGATCAACTGCAAAGAAGGGGGGTTTGACGGGTCTCCCGGGCTCGAATAAGGCCGGACATGTTCGTCGAACTTCGACACGATATCAAGGCCTTCCGCCAGTCAAGAACCCACCCGCCGAACACGATTCTCTTTGCTTTGACCATCGACTGCGCCTCTTGCCCTTGTTCGAAGCCCAACGCGTCAGACGACGCGGTCTAAAGCAATAGCCAACACGACATCTAGTCGGTAACGCTGCTCGCAGCCTTTGGTCAAAACTCCGAGGCCCTCCAATCAGCGGCAGATAACCGCAACAGGCAACAAGATCACGGCTCGGCCTTTTGAGTCAGCAGCTGTGGTGCGCGTACAGGGCAGGAAGCCGTAGCGAAAATAAATTGCATCAAGCAGGCAGGCCGAGCGACTCGGATTTGATGCGGAGCATGACAGGCTGAACAGAGGGAGTCCAACGGGATGGTGCATAACGCGGGCTATGACCGTCACTCGGTGATTGTCTCCAAAGAAGAAGTTTGGATATTCGGTAAAAGATCACCCAGGGCTTGTCCTAGTCTGTCTGGCGAGTCCAGCCCTGGAGGCAACGATGTAGATGGCCTGGACCGCACCGCTCCGGTCCCTGATATCTATTCAAGGAGTCATCCGCCCGGCGGAAGCATGCCCACCATACAGTTGAGGACATGCCCGGCCCCGATAGAGCGTACCCTGTTGTCGAGAACGGCACAACCGCTCGCCGTTGTGGCCAAGCGGAAATGTAGAAGTGCTTTGGGGGTGCTTTCAGGAAGTCTAGAATAATCGAGTGAAGGGCCCGCGATATCGAGCATTTCATTTATTCCGTCCCGCGAAAGAAGCAGCCCTTCCACCCCGTGACTTCGTTCTTCTTGGGCGCATTTGGGCCGAGACCCCGCGAGCTTGCGCCGGATCTCGTCGTCCCTGGCATCCCCAAGCTTGATCAGAGCAGTTTCCCGTATCACCTCGCCCGGATGAGCCGGCCACGCACGCCACGGATCGAAAGAACGTGAAGCCGGTCCTCCCAGCTTCTTCCCTGACGTTGGCCGGAAAAGCCCGTAAAGCCGCAGAGGTGCCACGAATAGACGAACTAAACGAGACTTTTTTTGCGTAGTGTATCTTGCTCTATTTCCGTCCACCATCCCTCATCTCAAACAGCGAGCGTCACATGCCACTCCCTCTCCTCTCTCGGCACCCTCTTTCTTACGGTATCCGTCCCTTCTCCTCTGCCTCCAAACATCGCAAGACTCGGCCACGGCCCTCACCCCCCAAAGTTCATCTTCAGCGCGATGCTCGGCTGGCCCGACGCCTCGGCCGCGGCCGGCTCCGCCGGCCCCTGCTGCCTGCCCCACCGGATCACCTCCTCGAGGAACGCCCTCTGCCCCTCGTTGAGCCCGGCGACGACGGTGCGGAACGCGTTCTGGTCGGCCGCCGCGAGCTCCAGCAGCCTCGCCGACGTGTCCCGGTAGCAGTCCTCGCCCTCCGACGACGCGCGCGCCAGCAAGGTGGGCAGCACGAGCGCCATGGCGACGGGGACGCGGTCCCGCGGCACGGCGCCGACGTACTGGCTGAGCGAGTGCGCAATCATGGACCGTGCGTTCTCCGGGTCCTCCGGCGCCGTGTTGGAGACGAAGGCGACGAGGCGCGGGAGCAGGTAGCGCGCGATGGTGTGATCTGCCGGCGTCGGGTTGGCTTGCAGCAGAAGGGACCTGATGCAGTTTGCTGCGATTTTGGCGGTCTATTGCAGTGTCAGTCACGCGAAGGAGGCAAAACTCACTCGCCCGCACCCGAATAAGTTACATACCATGCGATCTGTGAGGCAGTCGACCACCTCGTCGAGGTATCTCGCCACCAGAGGATCGTTCGCCGCCAGGTGGTTTGTGCCGCCCGTGAACAGGATGGTGCTCGCCAGCAGGCAGTTCTTGACGCAGATGAGGGACGTCGGCACCTCGCGCTTCTGTGCGTTGAGGTAGATGGAGAGGAACCGGCGCAGGCAGCCCTGCAGCTGGATGTCCGTGGGTGACGGTCCCTTGCCGTCCTCGCCGCCGCCGCCCGCCCTGCGAGATTTCGTCATGCTCCCGATAAAGCGCTTGAGCGTGGGCAGGGACTGCGGTACAATCACCTCCTGGCACCCCGGGGTCGCGAGGATGGTGGCCAGTATGTGGATGATGCAGGCATGGAGGTCCGTCTTGATAATGGAGGGGAAGACCTCGGCGGCGTCGACGAGCGCGTTCAGGGACGATCGGATGAGCAATATGGCCTCTTCCGTCATCTGGTGGCGGACGGGCTGGTTCGCCTCGGTGAGGTTGGGTAGGAGACCCGCGAGCACGAGGACGATGATGCGCGTGAGCTCGAACAGCTGGTCGATGTCGTCGGAAAGGTCGCCGTCGTCGCCAGAGTCCTTCTTGCGGGCCGACGGGTGGGAGACGCAGAGCGCCCTTGCAATCTCGACAATGACGCCCTGAACGTCGAGCCCCTCCGTCAACACCAGCCGGTCGAGCAGGTCCATGGTCTCTGAGAAGATGGCTTCTCTGTAGATGGCATGGCCGGACACGCTGGGGTGGAGGATTTTCTTGAGGGCCTGCAGGATGGCAAGGTTCTGCTCTTGCGTGGCCAGCGAGTCGGCCTGGCCAGGACGCGTGGCCAAGGCCTCGAACGCGATACCAAAGAGAACGAAGAAGAATGCGACAGGCTCGTCGCGGTAGTTGATGTCAGGCCCCTTGGTGTGGCCGTTGGTGCTCAGCCCTTCAGACTCCTTCCCGTCCAGGGCGTCAAAGACGAACTCGCTGTCTTGCTCGATCAGGCTGGCAATGGCATCCACGAGCTTGAGCCAGGACTCTTGGTAGAACTTGAGCAGAGTCTCCCGGTTCAGCGCCGCATAGATGGTGTCGAGACTGCCAGACAGCGACGGGGGCCCCAGCGTCATCGAGATGTCGGGTTCGAACCGCAGGCGAGCAAACTCCCGTAGGGACTCGAGCCACAGCGGCGTCAACGTCCCAATGTGCGGCTTCAACACGTCGAGCAGGTACTTCTGCTCGGAGCTGGCAACCTGCAGCTCCGCCCAGGCTGAGAACACCGACATCTTAACCATGACTTGGGCGTTGGAGCTGAGACCCTTGAGATCACCGATCCCGACATTCTCGTCTTCTTTGGAGAAGTTCTCGAGCGCGGAAACCAGGGTCTTGAGGATACGGCCCATTCTGTCGACGTCCGTGACGATGCCCGTCGAGATGAAGCCAGCGCAGACATTGACCGCTTCAGAAGCCAGCTCGGGGGACGAGTCCGCAGCAAAGGCCGGCGTGAGCGCCGAACTGATCTGGGCCTGGTACTGCTCCAGAAGCATGGCCTCATCGAAGTCCGGGTCCGGCGTCCTCCCAAACATCTTGAGGACTGCTCCGATGATCTTGAGGCCCCACACGCGCAGCTCCAGGACACTAGACGTGGACGCGGAGAAGGCCATGCGGACAACATCGCCAATCTTGTTCTGAAGCGCCAGCTGAGCGGCGGACTCGCCGTTCGTCATTACATCCTTCGCAATCAGGGCGAACATGTCATTGATGCAGCTAATGGCAAATGTCGTCACCTGCCATCGCAGAGGCTCGACCTCGGACGCGGCCTTGTTGTCCGGGTCGTCCTTAGCAGTGCCGGCGAAGCCAGCGACTTCTTCGTCTTGCAGGTCGGGCATTCCGTTTGACTTCTTGGTTGCAGCGTCCGACTCTTCCTTCGCCTTGGCCCTCGTCATCTTCAGGACGTTCTGGAACCTTTGAAGCCACAGAGCCGTGTCATTCAGACACGTCTGGCGCATCCAGTTCCTAATGATGTTTCTGATACCGTCATGTGTCGGTGCAGTGTCCAGGACCAGCCACAACTGGTCCTCAAGGCCTTTCTCTGCGGCATTGATCACGTCATTGGGGTCCCTCTTCATAATGTTGTACAGGCCGTCGACAGCAACGTCGCGCAATATGGGGTACTCTGATCTGAGGTACTTCTGCAGCAGCCTGACGTACTCCTCGAAGTTCATGTAGCCGGGTGCGTACAGGGACAGGTGCTCGAGACAGCTCAATGTGGCTCGTTGCACCAGCAAGTCGTCCTCTTCTTGTAGCTGGTTGACAAGGTTGAGGATAAGCTCCCGTGACTTGGTGGAATCTTGCAGGTCAGGTCCGAGCACGTTGATAAGGGAGTCGACGCATCGCGTGATGGCTGCTGTAGTCGACAACTCCATCTCAAGGTTCATGGTGATCGCGGACGAGATCTCCGGGTGGTGCGTGTCAGAGACATACAGCTGGGCCAGCATTCCGAGCGTGCTAGGCACGTACCCCGCGAAACTCAGACCAGCAGCGTCCGATGCCAAAGCCAGCGCCTCCAGCGCCCAAAAGTGAACAGTAGGGTGGGGGTCGTTGCACAGCGACATCAGAATGCCGAGAATCGTCTTCAGGTGATAGCCCGCGGCCATACCACCGACCTTGGTTTGGATGGAACCGAGTGCCATGGCGCAACCCGCGCGGGCGCTCGGTTCGCGGTTGCTAACGATGGTGTCGACGAGGTACTTGATTTCGTGGTTGGTGAAGGCGTTGCCGCAAGCATTGCAGAGTCTCGCTACGGCGGCATAACCGACACTCCGGACGTACTGATCCCCGTCAATGACGAAGTCTCTCAGCATATCCTGCAGAAGCCTCTCCACGGCAAGGTTAGTGACATTGCCTGGAGACGACTGGGTCTCCCTGACGGCTACGCGCAGCGTCGACAGGACTGCGACTGACACGTTGACATTGATGGCTGCCTTCCTTCCAGGATCTCTCAGCAGGGTGCCCGCCGACATGAACGTCCTGACCTGCTCCAGAACGCTCTCCTGAACCTTGGGAGGTGTGAGCGGGAAGACGAAGGCAAACAGTTGGATGGCCATGTTGACGACCTCGGTGGCCGGCGGATCGGGGTTCGTCGGTACCGAGGCGGTGTCGCTGACGTACAGGAGAGATGCGTCGTGTTCCAGGGTGCCGCACACCGGCGACAACAGCAGCTTGTCTATCGCCTCCTCGGGACTGTCCGTCTCCACCGGCGTTCCTTCTATCAAGTTGTCCTGCTGTCCCGGCAGGCCCTTGATCTTGAAACCAGAAATCAGTCCAGTGATGCCGAATCCCGAATTGTCGCCCACGTCCCAGACAGTCTCGAACGTAGCTGCAGCGTTCGCAATGGACGCGCTGAGGGAGTTGGCCGAGTAGTTTTCCGGGTCCGCGAAGAGCGATATGGCGATCGTGAGAAGGTTGGACTGGAGCAGGGCCTCACTACCGCCGGGCGGGCTGAGGTTGACCAGCTTGATGTAGCATTGAAGAACGCGGCGCTGGACCATCATGTCAAGATCATGCAGCTGCAGCGCCGGCGTCAGCCTCTGCGCTACGTCGTCGGTAATCTTCTTCGAGGGCAGTGTTTTCAAGAAGGCCGACGTGTTCTGGAGCATCGTGGCTATGCGTTTGGAAACGTCAACCGTCAAGAGTCGGTTGTTAAACTGCAGGAATGACAGGATAGATCCCAAAGCGCATTCCCTGACGTGCGTCAGGAACGAAGCCTCCAAGAAGCTCCGGTGAGCGGTGTTGTCTTTCAACAGCGGCTTCGGTAGCGCGTTCTTCCAAAGCAGAAGCAGTTGTGAAAGGTGAATTTTGACAAAGTTGGGCCCAAGGGACATCAGACCTCCGATCAGTATCCATGCAACTTGGATCTGGGTGCTCGAGACCCTCAGCTCAGACTGCCCACTCGATTTCAGCAGGTTCGTGGCCATGGTCAAGACGCGACTGTTGATGTCAACGGAGCCATGTAAAGGCCGCGCGGGGCTGGCGCTGAGCGTTGCCGCCAGGCCATGGGCAAACCCAACGCATCGTCGCGGAGAGTTTCGCCCGCTCGTGAGCAGTGACAGCTCGCGGCTCAGGCTGTTCATACACACGGACAAGCATGGGAGGAGCTGCTGCGGGCAGGCCAGGACGAAGGCTTTCATACATGCCGAAGCATGGACCTGGACCGAGTAGCTGGGGTGCTGCAGGACCTGAAGGAGACCGTCTCGGCAGGACTCTGCAAAGTTGTTCGCCGCGGAACCTAGATCGTTGACCAGCGAAGCCGCTGCGCCGAGGGCCGCAATGAGGGTGTGCTTCGACGGCTCCGATCGCTCGGTCAGAACCTGAGGGTAGTTCTTGAGTATGTCGCTGATGATCGACTTGGCCGCCGTCGTCTGACCTGACTCGCCCAGAATCTTCTTGCCGACGATGTCCTGGAGGATCGTGTCGACGATGCGCCTTGAGATGAGGAGACGGTATCGATTATTGAAAATGTTGGGGTGCCCCAGTAAGTCCACGGTCAGATTCTCGAGAATCCTGAGGTAGTTCGTCTCAACCGTCTTCTCACCGAGCTTCCGGAGGACCTTGCCGTAGCAGACACCGATGGCCGCCCTCGCCTTGTTGGATGTCGGCATTTTGGTGTATTGCGTAGATAGGACCTTGAGGACGTCTGTGAGCGAGAGCGCGAGGTCCTGCGTCCTTTTCCCGCCCGGCGCGGGGCTGCCGGGCCGCGACATCGGCAGGTCATCCTCGTCCGCGACCATGCTGGCCTGGGTCCCCGTGCGCTTGGGGGGTTTCTTTGAGAATCTCTTGGACGCCTTCGAAGCCAGCGGGGCGGCTCCCTCCGCGACACCCGTCTCAGAGTACCCCCGCACCATGGCCTCGGCGAGGGCTTCAGCAGCGGCATGTCTCACCTGCGACGAGTTCGAGTCGATGACCTTGAAGATGGCGGTCTGGAGCTTCTCAAAGTCGCTCGAGTTCTCAAAGTAGGCCGTGTGCCGAACCAGCGCCCTCAGACAGCGGCACGCCGACACAACGACGAGCGAGCCCTTGTCGCTCGTAGCGTAGCTACGCGACTGCTTAAAGATGTCCCTGGCGACGTTCTCGTCCACGCTTCCCTCCACCATCTTGACGAGCTTGCTCAGGGACACGAAGACGGCGGCGCGGAGACCTGCGTTGTTGGACGACGACTTGAGCAGCTTGACGAGCGTGGCGCAGACCAGCTGGTGCAGGCCGATGGCGCTGTCGCCAGCGGAGGAGTACACATCTCCCAGGCACACGACGGCGGCATGCTTCGTACGGGGGCCGACATCGGTCTTGGACTTGGCGCCAGAAATGATGCCGACGAGATCGTTGATGGTCTCGAAGAGGAGCTTCCTGTCGCCGTGGCCGAAGATGTGGGCGAGGCACTTGCCGAGGTTGTTCCTGACGACGCGGCTCGGCTGCGGCGAGGGGAGGTTGATGATCTGGAAGATCTCCTTCTTGAGGTAGAACTGCTGGGCAGTGCAGTCGTCGGCGGGGAGGCTGAGAACGTGCTTGGACAGGGTCGAGACGAAGGTCAGGAGGAAGAGCTCCTGCTGTTCGGCAGGGAGGGATTGAAGCTTGGATACGTCGAGCTCGGGAGTTGAGGTCGCTAACGAGCCCCCGGCGGCTAAGGGGGAAGCTGTCGCTGCCCGCGGTGGTTGCGATAGCGGTGGACCAGATGTCGACGGTCTGGGCGAGGGCGCTGCTGCTGATCTTGCTGTTTGCGCGGGGTCCCCGTTGGAGCCATTGGGGGCTCCTGTCGACGACATGGGGGACGGCGGGAATGCGTGTATGGAGTGATTACGCCGTCGAGGGCACACACAGCGTGGTTGTGATGTCGAGCAAGTGTTTTGTCCCCTTTTGTTGGATGTGTTGTTGGAAGGTGGGCGGGACGTGTGTGATATTTGGGGACAGTTTGACAGGCATACGGTCAGGTACGGGACGATTTAAGGTAAGCCTACGCATTAGGCCCCCCTCGGCGGATAAGCCTAAGCTTTAGGGGGGAGAGCCCATGACATCTCACTCACTGCCTACCGCACCCACTGTGGCTTAAGCCGCCTAGTGCGACTAGCACGCTGGGACGGAACAACGAGCCACACATTAGCCACTTACTTCCCTTCCCTGGTCGGTCTATTTAAATTTCAAGCTCCGAGATCCCAGTCGCGGCCGTCCATGTCACAGAAAATGGCCCGGCAGAAACATGACATGAATGACCTGACCGGAGGAGGCCCTTGAAGCTCCGATTCCCTCGCCGCCGGAATTGCAGGCACCCTTTATCGCTCCCGGAACCCTTTGCCGCACATCTTACCTATCCACTACCGTCATGCGCCCGCTCGTCTCAAGCTCCCTTCGGGGCATCGCATCGCGCATCACCGCCGCCTCCGGACCTCGAACCCAGCCCGCCGCCTTCTGCCACCAATGCACCCGTTCGCTATCGACGACGGCCGCCGCGCCGAGCGGGCACAACAAGTGGTCCAAGATCAAGCACAGGAAGGGCGCCGCAGATGCGCAGAAGAATAGCATGCGCAGTCAGCACTCCAAGACGATAGCTCTCTACTCACGATGTGCGCCTCCCCTCCCACTGCTCTGGCCTCACTGAAGCGAGCGCATCCGAAGGCTGATATACAACCTTCGCCTTGTCTAGTATACGGGATCAACGACAATCCTCAACTAGCCACAGCGGTCGCGAACGCAAAGAAATGTACTTGACCTCCCAACAGCCGACACCCCCCCCAGACGAAACCACATACAACAGAACACTAACCGCAATCACCCCACCCGCCAGCCGGCGTCCCCAAGAACGTCATCGATTCCGCGATAGCCCGCGGCCAGGGGCGCACCGCCTCGGGAGCCTCCCTCGAGACCCTGACCCTCGAAGCCATCCTGCCGCCCGGCGTCGCCCTCATTATCGAGGCCGAGACGGAGAGCAAGGCCCGCAGCCTGCAGGACCTCAAGGTGCTCATCAAGAAGCACAAGGGCGTGGCCAACACGGCGACCTTCTTCTTCACCCGCCTCGGCCGGGTCGTCTTCGGGGCCGGGGAAGGCGGGCCGGGCGTCGACGACATCATGGACGACGCCATCGAGGCGGGCGCCGAGGACCTGGAGACCGACGACGAGGGCAACCTCGTCGTCTGGACGCAGCCCAACATGACCAACGCGGTCGCCAGCGGCGTGGGCCCCAAGTTCGGGCTGAAGCTGCTCGGCTCCGACATCATCTGGTCCGCCAACGAGGACACAAAGGTCAAGCTCGACGAGGGGCCCGAGACCTCGACCCTCGGCGAGCTGCTGGCCGCGCTTCAGGAGCTTCCCGAGGTGCAGGCCGTGTACGGTAACCCCGCCAAGGGAAACATCTCCGACGAGGAATGGGACAGGATCGAGGAGAACCTGGACTCCTAAAGGGTAGAGTAACAACCAGCCTCGGATATATATGAGACGTTAGATATTGGGACGAGCGATATCGTCAGGGTCCCCCTTCCTCCCCCCCTTTTTTTTGTACATGTAAAAACAGATAAATAATACAACCGCGCAATGGCAGCTCCGAGAGGGGCGATGTCTGGGTGCAACTCACCCCTTGACAGTAAGGGTCTCCTTCTACCCAAAACGCCGCGTCCATCGCATTACAGTTTCCCAGAGCCAGATGATGTTTTTTTGACCGCCAAACGCCCAATATGATACAGCGCGCCCCCTCCGGCACCCGATGTCGCAGACCATACGCATCGCAGAATCCTCGCCCGGTTCGCCCGGGTCTCGTGCCGGCCCTCCCAACTCCCCCCTCTCAAATGGTGACCCCTTTTCGCGCCGCGGACAGCGTCTGCCCTCACGACTGCTGCTGCTCGTTCGAGGGCGGCGGGTTCTGCGCCGCGTGCGCCGCCTCCCTCTCCCTTCGCATCTCCTCCACGGCCCGCTGCCGCCTCGCCAGCCGCACGTACTCGGACTTGATCTCGTCGCGGTCGAAGGGGATCTTGTGCGAGTGCTCCGCCTTGGGCCAGAACTCGGGCACCGCGAAGCGGTTGTCGAGGTTCGTGCCAAAGTAGTACATGACGCCTATCGGGAACATGACGTACATGCCAAACTGCGCCGGCGGCATAGAGAGGTCAGTCAAACGATTTCCGATACCATGTCCGCCGCAGATGGTATTGTTGCACCGGGAGAGAAAGCAGGGAAAAGGGGAGCACCGTACCTTGAACACTTCGAGATTGAGGCCGCCCATATTGAATGCGTTACGCTAGCTCGTTGTGGGTGGTGGTGGTGGTGGTGGCAGCGGTGGTTGTTGCTGTGCTTCGTTGAATCAATGACGATGGAGATGCATCGGATGTTTTGCAGGGTCGGAATGCGATGGGATGGAAGCTCTTCGCCGACCGATAATCACCTACGTGATTGGACGCGCCCTTGGCGGAGCACAGTTCCATTGGACGGTAGCCCGGAGGCTCGGCGCAGGTTTTTCCCACGTGCTCCGGGGTTTGGTGGGGTCACACCCCGAGCTGACTGAGCTGAGCTCGATGGGACAATTTGTGAGTATGTGGCACGACGACATCCGCACCTGACCATTACGATACTGCGAATCGATTCTCTCTCTCTCTCTCTCTCTGAACCATGCGCCGTTGGCTTCATTATTTTTTTTCCCGAAAACTACCGTGATGCAGGAGTGCCATGTACGAATGATGATTTCCACCGCCAGCCAAAACCCCCCAAACCGTACCATCCAATGCCTCAGCATGCCGTACCGCCCAGTTGCCCAGTCACAATGCCTTTGAACGCCGAAGCATGGTCTATGTACAGAGACTTCTGGGCCTCTAACAATGGCCCATACCCGTATCGTATCATACACATGAAATTTGTTGTTTGCGCTGCGGTACGCCGCTTATTAGTGCGGGCGCTGCGCTGCCGCTCGTATCTGGTTCTGCGCTTCTTCCATCATCATCCGCTCCGTCAAGCTTCGGGGGGTCCCGGAGAATAGCGACTGCCCAATGCTGGCACGATAGCTATTCAGGTCTCCGTCGTCGACGCCGCTGCTTCCGTCCAACCCTCCGATAAAGGTGCTGACATCGCCAAGTGAGGCGGCTTGCTGGTAGACGTCGGGGTTTTTGACAATCGGCATCGTGACGGGGCGGCCTCTGAACGAACCCACCGAGCCTGATATTAGGTGCGCAGGGATCGCCGACTCTGGCGCCTTGGGGATCGATACAGCGGGCGACGTCGAATACAGTTTTGACACCACCGGCTCGTTTTGGTCATTCTTTTCGTCAATCCCGGCCTCATCTTCGTCCTCCTCCTGAATTGGCGCCGGCCGAGAACGAGGTTTTGGGGGCGCACTGAGCCCCTCGAATTGGAACAGTTCCTCCTCGTCGTCTTCGTCGTCAGAGTCCCTTTGCTCTATGGGGGACTTGATTTCGTTGTGTGACCCTGTCTTGCCCTGGGTCGGGCTATACACAACAGGCGCCATCCTCGTCGGTGAGCGTGATAGTGGTGAAAGGATGGCCTTCTTGTTAGCGAAGGACTTTGGCTTTGCCATGGCTAGGAACTCGTCGTCAGAGGAGCTATCGTCGTCTTCGTCTCTGTTATTGTCCCTCTGCCGTTCAACGGCCGCTGGAGAGGCGGGGCTCGGGGTCTCCGGGGTTGGTTCGTGCGCTGGCGCAGTGGTTTTTGGGGGGCTTTGCGGCTTCGGTGCAGACTGGGTGGTATCGTTCGTTTGCAACGAGGTCTCGGAGTCTGACGTCGCCATGCTTCCATTCTCTCTCTCCAGAGCATCGGGGTTCACGACGGTCCAGACGGTGTTTGCATCCAGAGGGGCGCGAGACAGGGCACGAAGGGCCTGGGAGGAAGACACCTTCTTGGGGGGCGGCCCGCTGTCCTCGTCGGGGCCCAATATGGACTCAACACTCATCGGGTCATCTTCTGGCGGAGGGGGCGACCTTGAGTTGGCGAGCGTGTGCGAAAGCACCAGAGACGGCTCTGACGACTGGGGCGAGGATGTAGGCAGCACCTCCCCTCCCTCGAACTCGAAGCGCACTCGTCTAGGACTCAGCGGGGGCTTGGATCCGCTCGAGGCCCTGCGCAGGGCGCTGCGGCGCACCTTGGAATCGCTCTGCTCCGATGCACCGGAGGAGGTCGTGTCGTCAGTCGCACGGCGTTCGTGCCTCGGTCGGTAGGGCGTCTGGGTTGACGCAGCGGACACCTGAACCGCGGGCTGCAGCTCGGCCGGTTGTCCGGACTTGTGCCGACCCATGTCGTCGTCGGCAGCAGCAGGCTTGGGCGTCGGCGAGAGGGTTGGCGAGGGGTTTGCTGGTGCTGGCGACGCGTACGAGCCGTCGAGCAGGGGCAGATAGCTCGGGGTGAAGAGACCGTGGAAATCCCTATCCCTTTCCCGGTCGTAGGCGGTGTCGGGAGAGGTCAGGACAGCAGTACCGGCATGGGGGAGAACGGATGGGGGCGTGGACTTGGGGGACGGCGACGGAGGAGTATGACGGGGCCCACCGGGGTTGCTATGGATTTCGGTGAGCTTACCGGCGTGACCGGTGGTGGGCGGCGATGGCGGTGAGTCAAGCGAGTCTCGTGGTGAGACGAGGGCGGGACGCAGCGCGGGATAGTTATCGAAGGAGGCGGCGACAGCACGATGGACCTCGGCCGATATGTCGTGTGGGACGTTTTTGAGAAGTTGGTGCGAGTATCTATGGAACTCGGCGGCCATGTCTTGGCGGTAGGCTGCAACCTTATGGTCGAGGTCGGCTAGCTTCTGATGCAGGTCTCCAATGAGCCTCGTGGCATCGGCCATGTCCACCATGTCTGTCGCTCGAGGGGCGGCAGAGGCAATAACACGGGGACCGACAGCGGTAGCGGCAGCAGGGCGGCGACTAGGGGAGGTAGGCGAGCGAGGGTTTGGGGATCGGAGCGAGCAGCAGCAGGAGGTGGTGGTGGTGGGCCAATGGGTTCCTGGGCATTGGCATGACGCAGGGCGTTTGAGGGAAAGGGAGCCCGTCGCGGCGAATTGGACGGCGGCGTCCAATGTTTGTTCGGAATGGGCGATTTACGGTTGCGGCCAGACCAAAAGGTAGGTAGATAGGTATGTACAGGCAGGCAAGGTAGGGGCGTACGGACAGTACAGGGTTTGGGTTCGACAGACAGATACGGGGGTGGGCGGCAGTGCGGCGGGAAGAAATGGGAGGCTCAGATTGCAGAGCCAGGCGTGTGAATTGGATTGGGGTTGGGATGTTTCTCTGTCTGACTGTCTTGTCTCCCCTCAATGTCTCTCTTGTTGCGTTTTCCCCGCGGATGGCTGATCAGGTCGAGGCCCGGGGGGCGGGGGGGTGTGGACGGATAGGATGGTTAGTCTTGGAATCAGGCCAAGCCAAGCCAGACTCAGAGGTGTAAAGAAGAAGACTCGACTCGAATAGGACAAGATCCGGGCAGATCGAGATAGGTCAGGTCGATCCAGACACAGCCGGACAGGTAAGGCAAGTTGGAGGGCAGTAAAAAAATAAACAAAAATAAACAAAAATAAACAAAAATAAAAGGGCAAAAATGCGGGAGTTTGCACAGACTAGACTCGGTGGCAGATAATGTGTGTGCGTGCGTGTGTGTGTGTGTGTGTGTGTCTGTGTGAGTGTGTGTGGTCGGTCCAAGTTGGCCGATGTGCGATGTGTGTGTTATTTTTTTTCGGCGGTGCAGGACGGACGGGGCGGATAGGTATCTCTGCGCCTCACGTACGGTTGTCGTGTACATAGGTATTCGTAGGTACGTTGGATTGGCGATACGACGCGGCCGGTACCTGGGATGCAGTGGGATGGAGGGAGGGGGAGGCCTAGAACACCCTTAAAGATGGTGTCCCCGATCCCCACTGTCTGGACTTTGGGTCAGATGCATGGTTCACCATCGAAGACTCGCTGCGACTCCAATGGAATGTTTGGGGGGGGGAGGGCACGGGGGTTGCCGATTCTTGGAATCTCGGGGGTGGGCGCGGTAAGGCAGGTGGTGGGTGATATACGATGTACCTAGGGTACGATACGTACCGGGTACTCGCTTGCCAAGGAGGCAGGGGCGGCCCCTCCTCTTCCCCTCCCCCTCTGCTCTCTCTCCTCCTTCCTCCATGCCCTCTCACGCTCCTGTCTCGGAGCAAGAAATAGCCAAGAGCGAAGGGCAGAGGCTATCTATTTACTACATAGGTATGCAGTACCAACCTAGGTAGGTACATAGGCTGCTGAGAAGGAGAGAGAGAAACACTTTCGGTCATTGTCCAGTCGTTATTATACTGTGTTTTTCTAACTCTTATCAATCACTATTATTGTGTACCTAGGTAGGTAGCGACCTCAAGATGTACCCGAACCCGCCTTGATAGCATGCCTCAGTTTTCCAGTCATCACGCATGCAATGAATGCATCCTGGACAATACCGCCTTCCACATCCAGCATACGGTTGTTGCCAGGCGCATCATTTGCGGGCATATCTCATTTCTCTCGTGGAGGGGGGCGGAGGGGTATCATGACACCAAGGCATAGGGCTAATTAGACAACCACACACCCCTTCCTTCCTTCCTTCTTCCTTCCTTCTCTCTCTCTCTTTATCTCTCCCTCTTTGACGGACCTCAGATGCCTTCCAGCACCCCCACCATGCCCTGACTAGGTGCTTCGCCTCGCTGTGCCTGCCTCCAGTGCAGCAGCATACATACCTGTCTATCTATCTAACCGAATCCTACAATAATATGGACCCTGTCGTCCTGTCCATACATCCCGCCGGGTGTCGTGTCCTTTCAGACATCAAACGGGCGGCTCTCATACTCACCGAACGGCACATGGAATTGCTTCTTGGAGACGGCACGTGAGCATCGTCCTGCAAAACATGTCTAATTGTCCGACTCCCGTCCTCTTTCTTTTCTCTTCTTTGAAACAGCGAAACCTTGGAAACGGAACCTGACTGGTGGATCCATGATACCTACACTACACTCACTGGATACGACCTAGTGTAGGTAAACTCCATCCACTCACTCCTCTCGGGCATGACCGCTCGTTATCGTTGCCGGCCTCTCCCACCCCCCGGGGGGCTCACATCACATGCATATGTAGGTAGGCAGGCAGGCAGGCAGGCAGGCAGGCAGGCGTTCTTCATATGCATCTTTCGTTGAGCTTCTTTCTGCCCGTGGTTTTGTCTCACTGGTCCACCCGTCGCGGCGTCTCTCCCGCTGCGTGCGGCTGCCGATCATAGGTAGATAGGTTTGGGTGTTCCGTCCACATGCTTCCCCGAAAACCAAACCAGAAAAACGAGGAAGAAAAAAGAAAAAGAAAAAGAGGGGGAAAAGCCTCCCGTCCGCAGGACCAAACCCACCTTGCTACTGTTCATATTCAGCATCATGCCAGCAACGCTGGAAACCGACCAAGGAAACCCAAAAGAAGAGCCGATCCTTCGACCGCCCGTGTCAGCACTCATCGGCTACTACCCGTGACGATTGCAGTGGCCCCAAGCCTGCACGACGATCCCGGCACCCGGCAGCAGGTCTTGGTTCCGCAGATACAACACGTGTTGCAACTGGTCATTATCACGCATTCATTCATTCAATGCGCTTGCTGGTCCGGGCCCATTGCCTGCTTGCTTGCTTGCTTGCTTGCTTGCTTGCTTTGCGCGACACAGCTCACAGCATGTGCCTGACAATACCTACCTAGGTACCTATCATTACAGTCACCGGTTTGCTTCCGCCAATCCGGTCCGACCGACTTTTAAGAAAAAAGGTCTGGACACTTAGGCTTTTGCCTTTTGCTGACAACGCGGGGTCTTGTTTCGGATGAAGAAGGAGTTTAACTCATTTCTTCGGATCAGAAGCTGACTGCACAACCCCCTCTACTTGGCGCAGCGCGCCCAGTACCTAGGTATGTACCTAGAGGGAGACGAGCAAGGTTAAGGCTCAAGAATACCTCCACGGGTAATGAAGAGTTTGCAACGTCCGCCCGCCCACGTCAAAGGGTCGTCTTG
Source organism: Colletotrichum zoysiae (assembly GCA_030867305.1). Taxonomy (NCBI): domain Eukaryota; kingdom Fungi; phylum Ascomycota; class Sordariomycetes; order Glomerellales; family Glomerellaceae; genus Colletotrichum; species Colletotrichum zoysiae. The sequence goes on along the minus strand of MU842992.1, from coordinate 1,618 downwards.
GAGGGGGGGGAGATGCTATGACGGTCGAATCTGAGATGCGTTACATCCACACCACCTCCTCCTACCTACCTAGGTACCTATCTACTTGACTCTCAAGGCATGCTTTCCGAGACCCCCCGCCCGTTGTTCCGCGACTGGAAAGGGTAAAAAGGAACAAGGTGGGATGTCGCTCTGTCAGCCCTGGTGGTCTGTTGGTTGGCGAGCAAGTGTTGCCAAGTGCGCGCGCCATGGCTCCCCCGCCGTGTGGGGTCTTCGCTTGTTTCTTTCCTCTTCCCTTCCTTCTCAAATCCCCTTGACCGAGGCCGGTCTCTGGGGAGGGTGGTGTCACGCGGCCATCCTCGGCGGCGCATGACTGGCCGCCCCCTCTCACCGGTCCCCGGAGCCCCGTGAGCCCCGTGATCGTTTTCTCAAAACCCCTCCCATGCTGTTGTTGATGTTGCTGCTTTTCTTTTTTGTCTTTTTTTTTTCTCCCCCCCCTTCTCCCCGTGACACAGAGGGCTCCGCAAGTGGTCACGGGAACGGAGGAGCTGAGAGCGAACAATATCGTTCCTGCGCAAGGTTTGTTGGGGGTTCGTCGATGACTCGCATCCGTTGATATCCCCATCGCCTCGGGACACCTAGTTTCCCAAGATTGCGGGCGACGCGGCCCGACCGATGATGCAATACGTACGTACGTGCAGCAAGTACTCTTTCCGGCGGCACAATTTTATTTTATTTTTCTCTCTCCTTCATATCCCCGATCGTTATGTTGTATTGCACATCGGGAGGGAGGCAGGATGCCGAGGAGGCCCGATGAACACCGCTTTGACAGACCGAGATGGCCGCCCTACATCATCATAGCCCCCCAACAACCCTGCGGCGCTCGCCGGGTGGCGGGGAAGGAGGCCGCAACAGCGGTGTCGGACAGAAGAACAGCAAAGGCAGGGCCATGCGAATGGCAAGCAAACCGGACCAACCTCTCCGAACGGAGCGTGGCCGGGTGTGCACGGAGATATACCAAACGGGCCTCTAGGACCATCGACGCACTCGCCTTCCTCCGCCTGCCTGTCACGGCCTAGAACGGCGGGAATCCTTGACGGCGGTGCTGCTCTCCCGCTGTCGCCGCTGCACGATACGGTCATACTGACGGCTACAACTTTGTGTGTGTGTGTGTGTTTGCGCGCGCGCGGTGCGTATCGCTGCGCCGCGTCTTGGCTGCAAGGGCTGCTCGGGCTGTTCGGGCAGGAGTGTCGCACATGGGATTGGGCGTCGGGTTCCTGCACTTCCAGGTCCTGCCCGAGGCTGAACGTCCGGTGCTTGTCATCTTGTGTACCTATCCAAGCTGACAAGGGGAAGAAGAAGAAGAAGAAGAAGAAGAAGAAAAGGAGGGGGTGGACGGGGTTAATTGAGACATGGTAAGAGTGAGACGCGCGGAATCGTTCGAGACGCCTCGCGCGTGTAAGTGTGGCGCCGGGACGAGACATGGCGCCACGGCGATGCGGACACTGGGCCACAACTGCCGACCGACCCGTTTGGTCAATGTGCCGAGCCGCCTTCGTTGGATGCGCCTCGTGATTCTTTATTCAACCACCCGCAATCCGGGGTTGGATCCCTGCGGTGATCTCAAGCCCCCCCCCCC